>JALLAY010001422.1:0-10510 GCA_036939635.1 Cyclotella baltica | reverse complement strand
TATCAAGCTTTCAGCAAGTATTTCATGAAATGAAAGCTGAGAATCCAACAGCCCCGATAGGGGCAGTGCAGCAAATGACCATGCGAAGATTGTCAGAGATACAGCAGATTGAGAAAGAGGAACAAGATCGTCTTAGAAGTCTTGCTGATCGAGATAATGAGGAAAAGATGAGTGTGGCGGCAAGAGCCCTTCACAAATTCGTCGACGTGATTCGAGTGACAGCCCCAGACGAAGTGGAAGCCCAACGTAACACGGCAACTTCACTCAGTACTAGCGATCGAAGACAGTCTTTTGACAGCTTTGTAAAAAAAGTTTCAGCTCAAAGACGAGGATCACATAACTCCATTTTTTCTGATTTCAATGCTTCCAACGATAGCTTGTTTGGAGGATGCACGCCGGCAAGAACGGCTAATGAAATGTATGCAATTGCCGCTGAAGAGCAGGGTGATAACATGGCACTAAGAAAAAGCATTGGAGACTTCACTGCCATGCTGAGTGTTGGCGATATGAGCAATCGATCAAATGGTTCGCTTCGTAGTGAGTTGAGTGGGTTACTTTTAGAAGAACTTGCTCAGACTGCACAAGATGAACCATCACCTGGCCATACTGAAAGTATGAATGTTGGTTCGTCGCAGGATGATAATTTTGATACCGGTTTGTTTGCAGCATATACACTTCAAATCGGTGAATCAACAAACTGCAGCGTTTCTGCTGATGCTGAGGGTTTATATGCAGAAATGGATGATTACCGGTTCACAACCACAGCTCAGTCAGAAAAAGAGGCAACTAGAATTGATTCATCCGATGATCCATCAAAAAATGATAATTTTTATCTCAATGACTCGAGACACTCTATTGCAAAATCTGTTCTATCAGCCTTGTCAAGCTGTCCATCAGTGTGTTCTGATGGGCTTATTGTTGGTTTCAGACCCCGTCCCTTGGATACTGAACTGGAAGTCAATCAAGATGAAGATCATTTGAACTCAGGCAATTTTGCTTCTGATTTCAGTGCTTGGGAGAATTAACCAGAAACATCTATTGCATGCGGTCTTGGAGTATCCAAAGTTATTAATTTATTTGTTACAGTGTATTTAAACTAAGTTTATTCATGCTTCTCAAACCCTATTGGTGCCCTTATTATTTGAAATCAACTTTTGCATCATATTTAGCTTTGATGAACGTCGCAATTCAGGCTGATTGTAATGCTTGATGTGGGGCACCGCTACCCCCATCAAGTCTGGTGATGCAGTGGATCTTCACAAAGCTTTGGCTAAAATAAAACTTGTGAATCAAAATTTTGGCTTTCAAAATAGTTAAGAAGTGATTGTAGTTAGAAGACTGTTTGGTTTGCAAAGACCATTATGACAGAAATAATGGGGATCCCTTCTTGCTCAATCATGTTGTTCTGAAAGTAAAGACATGTCTACTCCTGTTTACCTCTCACTGTTCCAGCTGCCACAGCAAAAGGAGAATACTAATGGAACATTGGCATCCAAATATGTAGTATTAGATCCTTCTAAAGCTGCTGAAAACTAACACTGACCTATTAATTAGGCTGCACGATGTTATAATAAAGCAAAAATCTGGATATTTCGGCATTGGTTCCCAGTAGCTATAGAAGGAGTCATCACCATTCCCACTAGCTTCTTTTTTCATCACTGTTAATCCCTTGTCCATTCTTTGCACTGTTAAAACATGAACAGTTGCAACAACAAAGGTCAATAAAGACTAGAAATGATGACCGCAAAAAATCTATACATCCACATCGAATTTAGGGATGACCTGCTCTCAGTCGTGAATGGAAACAATGAAAGACGATGAACGAATAAATCAAAAGATCAGCTGATCTCAAAGCTGATAATCTAGCCGCGCTTGCAAGCTACTATCAGTCATGGTGGGTGAGTCATTGCAGTGCATTTGTTTGTTTTGGAATTGAACATTTGAGTTTTATCTAGATTTCTGTTGCGGTACACGAAAAGATGTAATAAGCATAAAAAGTTTAAAAGTGATGCAAGTGAAATGGATTAAATATTAAGAACATGGAATATTCCATTTTGATTTAACTTGAACAAAACTTGAAACAACATCAATTTAAATCACATATTTAAAACTAAAATATTGGATATCAAAAACTAAGGCATCAAAGTTGTTAAACTGATGTCTTTTTCCATCTATAGGATACACCAATAAACACTTATGCTTGTATTAAGAATAGTTGTGTTCTGGGCCAAGCAAATTTAGCCAAAAGTGGAAAAAATAACATTAAAACGTGATTTGAGAGAAAAATAAGCCCCCCAAGTTGGTCGCCAATTGTTAGAATTCAACATCTCATTGTGATTATTGTTTGAGATACATACTCTTGAAGATTTGAAAAAGATAGATTAATATAGTAAATTGGTATCAATGAAAGAAATCAAGATGATGAATTAGATGTTAAACGACAAGCAAATTTGATTGAAGGCGAAGCACTTGCAATCCCTGTTAAAGAGAATATATTTGGCCAAACAGCTTAATCAGTTGAAAGAAAATTTTATTCTTTTCATAGTGTCTTTGGAATGTCGTATGTTTTACTTTCAATGTACACCCCCTATTCTGTATTATGGTGGACTAACAAAACTTCCACTGGAAATTTTGTCATTCTTATTATTGCAAACAGTCCCTCAGTGTTTGAGCCATTGCATACAGCTTTGAGCAGTAAAAGTAAAGGTATAAGACTGTCCAATTTTACAGGTAATTTAAATCAGAAACTCATAAAAGTATCTTAAAACAGTAACTGTTGGTCAAGACACATTGGTCGCCATTTTACGTACAGTGACTGAGAAAACAACCAAGATTGTTTTGATAAATCTTTAAAATTTAGAATTTAGAAATTGCTAAGTAATTGCAATTGGCCAAACGTCATTAGTGATTAAGTTTTACGGACAACAGGCAACAAACAACAAACTTAAAGGTTATCTCTCACAGGTTATCATTCTCTATCCAAACATGATGCCTGGATGCCTGGATGGCAGTGATGAGGGATGAGAAGATATGGAGTATGATGTGTTTTGAAAATGTGTTGATTGATAAAAAATGGGTGCTGCAGGTCAATGCAATGCGCATTTGTCAAGTAGATTCTACTTTCAAAACGAAGTTAACCTACCAAGGCAGTAGCAAACAAAAAGAAGAAGGATGAATGTCTGTTCTAACTTAGAATAGAAATATTGGTGCCACAAAGCAGTTATAAGACTCGCAAAAGCTAAGATTTGACATAGCAAACGTAGATACATAAAGAAGCAAGCTTGCGAACAAGAATTGACAAGGCAGAGTGCCAATCTGGGTATATTCATTGCCATCTTAGTGCAGATGACATGGAGTTTTACATCTTTTAATAGTTTTATCAGTGGCGAGCGTAGCTTGAGGTGGATTGTTGAAAGGGGAGGATAATAATTAATAGAAGGAATACTTCAACATTGCCAATCTGGGCATAATTTGACTGAACGTCGTTACAAATCTTTAATGGTGACATCTTTGAAAACTGGCCAATATTATGTGTTAGCTTCAGGATATTCAGAGATATCTCATCTTAAATTCAAAAATAAATGAGGTTGGTCTTTTGTTTGGTTAAGGCAACATCTTTTGCTTCTTAGCGCTTTTAAGCTGCTTTGCTTGTGTTCCATAATTATTCTCGTCTCTCTTTCTCTATAGTTGATTATTACTTTTTAACATAACTTGGAAGCATTGGCTAATCTAATCTTCACTCCTTTCAGCTCCTTTGTTGACACAACATTGCCACAGATTACCTCTCTATACTACTACATCACATTTCAGTGAAACAAAACTGATCTAGAGAACTTTACCAAATATTCCCGCTCCACAGTCATGTTAAACTCAATCTTTTTCAAGAACATCGGAAACTTAATGAGATGTCATCATCATATTGTGGATATCATCACAATTGGTCCCCCTCATTGACAAACCTCCATTACAAGTCGGTGCCTTTAGGTTAATCAAATGCGGCAAAAAGAGATACATTTGCATTTGAAAATAAGAGGATTGCAAAGTCAGCAATGTTGCTAGATTGTTGACTTCTTAGTAAGCATTTTTCATGCATTTTTCTATCATGGCCCATTTTTTCTCTTGTATTGTCTTAGGTTCTCCTTGAGCCGATAGGCACTGCTCTTAACATAAATCTTGCTGTCCCCTTGAATTAACTTACTGGTGGGCTTGTAGCTATTTTTTTGCTGCTGTGTTTGCCAATGCTGTTCCCTTAGCCTTAGCTCCCCTTGATAAGCCTCCCTCTGAGCTTTAACACCAGCCTGTATATTGGCTCTGCTCCATCTGCTATTGCCACTGATCTCAAAGTTGAGAACCCTGTTAAGGCATTGAGCTGTGTCTAGAGCTGATGGGCATTTACATCTGCATGAGGCTGAATTTTGCTGCTGTAATAGAAATATCAATAACAATTTTTCATTAATTCATACATTATCATTGCCTCCTAGTTAATTGGTATTGCAATGCACCCCATCAATTATTGATATCAACCTGCACTAACTCCCATCATTAATTATCAAAATATCAGAGTCCATAGCCAAACATATTACAGTGTAAGTTCCACATTAAGATTAACAACTACAAACTGAAGGACAATGGCTGTTGGGATGATGCCATGTTGGAACTATTAGCTGTACTCTGTTGACTTTTGCTACCCTACTGCCACTTGCTACTCACACTCCTTTACTGGGAAACATTATGCTGACCAACACCTGTTCACCATCAAAACCCAACACCAACTACAGTGTGAAACAACATAGACTTCATAAGGTACTTGACACACATCTTGTAATGACACAATTTGCTCATTTGTCATTGATTCTCATTTTTCGAAAGACGATGTTGCATAAAACGTGGTCCTGGTGTAAGCACGGCAAAAAGGAAAATGATGATGTAGGGTCACGAAGCTAGTTGGTTGTATTTGCTGAGAATGAAATGGATGTTCAACAACTTTAATTCAGATTATTTAAAGTACCATCTGATTGATCGGTCACAACACGACAAATGACAATGGGACAAGCAATGCGTACAACGCAGCTGCTGTCGACATATGTCCAGTTAAACTCTTATCCAACCAAAGCAACAATCCAATCATTGCTTGGGACAACCAGCAAATTAGATCTCACACATCTGTCCTCTCTTGGTAAAGAAGCGACCAAACAAAGCTGACTTTGAATCGACGTATGTTTTTCGATGTGTCTTTACAGGAGTGCACTTGTCATCATTGCTCCCACAATCCATGTCGCCAATCAAGAAACTCACACTGCCTCCATCGCAGTTATTTTGACCACAATTGTACTCAATATTGCGCAAAATTCTCTCCATACTTGCCATCCTCGAATTCAATTCAGTTAATTGACGAGATACCTTGTTCGATGCTGCCAAATCACTATGTGGATCGTTTTCATTGTATGTCGCAAATGAGAAATCAGATGGATTGGTAACGAATGGCTCAAATTCTACCCATTCAGTGGTCGGCTTGAAGAATGAGTGAGAGTCTACTACATTTTTGCAATCATTAGATTGCGCTGGGGCGGGCTTGGGGTTGACATCAAATGAAAATGACACTTCGACATCTACGGTATGTTCGGTGTGGTCTTGCTTGGCGACCGGTGAAACAACAACCGAAAAGCTCGGGACATCATTTTGTACATTGTGAGCAAACCCATTGGCAATTTTTGGAGTATCATCTCCAACAAGCTCAATTTCATCCTCATATTTATGTTTCATTAGATGGCTCTCGTTGATGCATACTCGATTGGATGGAGAAGTTACAGCCGAGGATAGCTTGAAAGAATGAGATTCAACAGACCCCTCAGAAAGCTCGGTACTTGAACTTTGGTCATCCCTAAAAAGATAGATGGCTGCAGAGCGCGCAGCAGATCCACGTGAACTAGCCAACAATTCAGTTACATGATCAACGTCTAGCTGTATTTCATCAAAAATGCTGGCAATCGATGAAGAATCAATCGGCGAAGAAGCATTGGTTGGTGTCATTGCTCCTGAATCGTCTACAGCACCCACAGGCGAATGGTTGGAAGAATGAAGCTCCGATATGGTAGCCAAACTACACTGATGTGAAGACGAATCAGGCGAAATGTAGTGGCTTCTTTCAATGATGGAGTCAGAACGGGAAGGTGAAGAAAATGAACCATCGCATCCCACCATCTTTTGATATCCAAAGTGATTTAGTCGTTGCGTCCTCGAAACTCTCAACATGTTCGGGTGTTCTTACACAATGCAATGATCAGTAGATGAAGAAACGTGTGAATGTGGTGAACTCCTCCTCCTGCAATGGAGTTGATTGTTCGATGGCAGTCGAGCGTCGAGAGACGGTTTCCGCGAGACAAACCAAAAGTTTTCACTCGTGAAAAATACTTAGTACTCACATACGTAACAAAACTTACGCGCTACATAACTCTGGATACGCACCCACCATAACCATAACAAAAGATCATGGAAGACACCGACGGCCAATCCCAATACAAACTAACCGAACAGCAGCTAGCTCAGATAGAAGCAGAAATCAAATCGAGTCAACCCCTGACCTCTCAGTTGCTTCCCATCGACGCGTTAATTAATCAATACACGAGCAATGACACAAATGACGCGGATCAATCAAAAACAGCAGAAGACGATGGATTCCTGGTCTCATCCAAACTTCTAGCCGAAAAGTACACGCATCTCCGACGTATTCGGGGTGATGGGAACTGCTACTACCGTGCCTTTCTCTATTCTCTCTGCGAGGGGCTGTTAAAACGTCGTTCTGGCACATCAGAAAAAGACAAAGAATCCCAACGAATTAAACAATTAATATCCAACTCCCTTTCATGGGTGTGCACCCTTGGATACGAAGAAAGCACCATTGAAATGTTTTACGAAGAGTTGATTGACTTACTGGAATTCATCGACAATCTCGAATCAACAAAGGCATTAACATCACTACACGACAAATTAAACGAAGAAAATTCCACCTCCGACTATTGCACATGGTACCTCCGCGTCCTCACGGCGGCACAAATGAAATCCAATCCAGATAGATACCTTCCCTTTCTTCTGGCCGAAGATTCCTCTGATGGAAGCTCTGGGATGATGGACATTCCTACCTTTTGTTCACGAGAAGTGGAACCGATGAATAGGGAATGTGGAATGGTGCAGGTTGTGGCCTTGGCGGAATGTTTTGGTGTTGCTGTTAGGATTGAGTATATGGATGGGAGGGTTGTGAAGGATAAGGGTGATGTTAGGAAGGTGGCTTGTCATGAGTTTGGGATGGAGGGAAAGGATGGTGGAGGAGGGGATGAGATGAATATTGTTTTGCTTTATAGACCGGGGCATTATGATATTCTGTATTGAAACTGTCTCCTTTTCATGTGGTTGAGGGTGCTTTTCCAGTGCTGGAGTTTGTCAGAGAGAAGGCATTGAACATTAATGCCATGTCTTTATTACTTTTGATTAACATCGAAATAACTTTTAACCTGTAACATTGAGTAAAAAAGCCCAATGCTCAGCTCCCCTGTTCATTCTTTTCCAGAAAGAGTAGCATCAAATCTAACTCTTGCTGTTGTCATCTTCACTCAATTTTGGCTTTCAGTACCAGCCTCAAACCCTGATTGGGCTAGAAAACGTACTCACTTTTTGATAAAATACCCACACCCCCGATCTGGTCTTGAAAACATACCTACATTCAATGGTGAATACGTACTCTGTACGTTTTCTACGGTCTGTTAGTGACACCTACGTAGGAATCAGTAAATTAGATCTTGTCGCTTTCGCCTTCCGAAAAGTTGGGCCGAGATCATAAAATGGGGGGCAGCGAACCAAAATTTAGTCGGCGCGCCAACGTTTTGTTGAAAACGAACAGACCCAAGGTAACGTACCTACACTAAAAAACTCGTCTAGAAAAGGTACCTACATTAAAAGTTGGTAACGTACTCTGTACGTTTTCTAGCCCAATCAGGGTATGCACATGGATAACAGTATGGTCACGTGTTGTGTCACCAAAACATGGAAGTAACGCAATGAGACACAAATGATGTCATTATGACCTGTCACTACGAAATATGAGCACAACAATTCTCAAACCCCTTTACCTCCTCAATGTGTGGTCATTCTATCTCTCTAATGCTTGTCCCTTGAGTATCTTGTTGAATACATATACCATACTACAATATCAATTGTGGTTATAAAATCAAATTAGATAGTTTGATTTTTCAGTAGAAAGATGTACGCTGTTTCTTGTGGCACTACCTGCATTCATATGCCATTGGAATGTGCTGGAATAACATTGTTGGGGTTGAAATGGCAACGGCATACTGTTATGTGGTTTTTGACATGAAACTAAAATGTTCAGGTATTCAGCAATGGAAATTTGTTGGTCTTGAATAAAAAATTACATTGCACTACAGCCATGCAGGTAGTGGCCAATTGAGAAAGTTGAAAATTGCTCTTTTAAGTACAAGTTCCATGTGGAAAGGTGTTTTAAAATGACCTTTTGTCTTCAATTTTCATATTGAAAACAGTGAATTATGAAAGATGAAGGATTAATTGTGGGCATGCCAGGCGAGGAAAAGTAGGAGACCCACAAAGACCCAAGCATATATTCTGTTCCAGACAAAATGTGTAAGGTGGGAAGAGTGCAGAAGGAATTACCTAGGAGAGGTTAATTTTCTGGAGAGTCGTTAGGGATTATGAATTCACTTTCAATTTGATTGGGCAGTTTCGTTAAGCTGCTGATAATTTTTAAGATATGACAGCATTATCTGATTCAATTGGAAGTGATGCCTCCTCACTATCCTCAATATTGTTACTATCCTCCATATGTTTACCAACTGATCCAAACAAGGTGGAAAAGTTCCACCAAGCATACCAAAGCTGTAAAGAAACACATGGCCTTCACATGAGCGCATTACCGGTAAAGTAAATGCAATGAGGTGACTTCTTACCTGAATAATAACTTGCAAGATGATCAAAAAAGTTTTCTCTGCAGACTGTGCACTTGGTGTCATGTCACCAAAGAACCCACCTCCAGGCATTGAAATTGTCATGGCGTTTACCATCCAAACAGCAATAGCAAACGTGTACAAAAGCACTCGTTCCAGTCCTTTACTAGCATTTCCTTGACCCATGATGCTCTCACAGCAGTTGTATTTTACCAATGGGGTGAATGCAAAAGGCAAGAGCAATCCTAGGAGAGCATTCACGATATTTACCAACTGGTTCAGTTTATTGGGGAAGAGTATAGAAACAGCTATTCCTGGGGCAATTGCTACTAATCTTGTCACGATTGACCGTTTCCACATTGGTAATTGTATTTTTAAGAAACCATCCATCACATATTGTCCAGTGTATGTTGTTGTGATAGCTCCACTTTGACCTGCCGCAAGGAGTGCAACAGCCCACAAAAGACAACCCCCCTTGAGGCTTTGGAAATACGTACAGAAATCAGTGAGACCAACTGAGCTTGCATTCGGTTCGCCGTAGACGCTCTCTGCTGCTATGCTAACAACCGCCATGTTGACAAAGAATGACACGAGGATAGGAATAACAGGCTCTATAGAGCACCACTTCACTGCCGTTTGAATTGCATCTGGCGTCTTCTTAATATGATGAGTTTTGCTCTGTATAGCTGCAGTGTGAAGGTAAAGATTGTGTGGCATGACAACCGAACCCAAAATTCCTGCAATCGCGAAAAGATCACTTTTACTTGTATCAACAAAACCAACAGCCCACCCTTTTAACAATTCTGCTGTATTGGGGCCTACGACAGACATCTCTACCCATAAAGCAACTGACATGATTGCAACAAAAATACATATTGCAACCTCCAATACACGCATTCCACAAGATAACGAGGCTAGAAATACCATTGTCGTCAGTAAACTCAAAATTACACCAATGTAATAAGGCCATCCAAAGAAGTAGTTTACGGCAATAGCAAATCCTATCACCGTCGGTAGATCAGTAATGATTGTTGAAAATTCAGCAATTATCCAGTTGAAATATCGTGATCTTTGGGAAGGGTGCATTTTCGCCTGCACCTGCGCCAGAGTCAGTTTAGAAGCAAACGCAAGCCTTACACAGAGTACTTGGACATAAATTGAAAGTAAACCAGTCCACCATAATGCGAAAAGGAGAGAATATTGGGACGTAGCGCCAGCCTGAATATCAGCCTGGTAGTTTCCCGGGTCGACATAGGCTATACTGACGAACCACCCTGGCCCACTGAAATAGAAGAAATCTTTCCACCATATTCCTGAAGGCCCCCAGAGTGTCGTTTCGTCCTCCTCTTCTTCTTCTTCCTCGTCCTCTAATCCGCCCTCGTGGTCGAAATCGAAACGATGAGCATTTAGCTCGTCAACATCTTGCATTATTTTGTCTCGGCTCGGATTCTGAACTCTGAAATGTCGTTAAAGTCGTAAAGTGAGAGCCTTTCTGTCAAGAGTTTCGAGGTGATATTTCATCGCGATATTTGAATCTA
>JALLAY010001421.1:0-10508 GCA_036939635.1 Cyclotella baltica | reverse complement strand
CCATCTGGCGTGTATCTCCCAGAATTCACGCGCCTCTAGACCTACTCTGGCTTACCTATTGGACAGTGATAGTTTAGCTGTGAAAAAAGAATTTATGTCCCTATACATCTCACAAGGTCAAGAAAAAAATTTATGTCCAGTCCGGGTGATCGTAGGGGGCAAATTCAGTTTAGTATCTATTACGACGAAATTAAATCCAATTACATTAACAAAAGGCGATCAACAGTGGGTAGTCACTACTGAATATGCAAAATTTTGCTTACTAAAGTCAAAGACTACCTTTATTCAGGTTGACAAGCAAGATTTCGGCGAGTTTTTTTCGAACCTCGTCGAACCTCGAAACACTGCCTACACTGAACACCATACTTTCATCTCAACACCATCCACCATCCACCATCGACCACCATCGACCATCGACCGACCATAGCCTCACCCGTCCCGCCACGGCGGCACAACAAATGCCATATTAACATCTATCGCACCATCTTTTTATTCGATCGGTTGTACTCTATCTTTACGTATTTCACTTGTTCAAGCACTCAATCATTTTGGTCAGACGGCTTGACGGTTCAGATTGATGCGTACACATCATCTTATGACTAGATATCACATAATACATCCAGATACATCCAGATAAACGTACACTACCAATAAAACAGCAAACAATGACAACTCCAGACGAAGAAACCATCTGCCAAGCACTAGCATCAGTGCTCCTACAAAACAACACCGAAGACGGAGTCATCGACGGCATAGACGGCGACATAGTCTCCTACCTCGCGGGCATGCTCCACGAAACCGGCCTAGACGACATCGAAGGCTCCATAGGTCCATTCCTCGAAAGCTACGGATGTCCCGATGATCTCGTACAAAAGTCATTCACTGCCATTTCCTCCTGTGTCAACAAGAATCAAACCTCATCTTCTGATACCATTACCAAAAACGGAATGATTGATACCAACAACCAAGAATCAGCCATCAAACTAAACAAAATAATCTCCATGTCCTCAACACTCTCCGAACAAACCTCTGCCGAAATAGATCAAAACCGCTACCTCTGGGGACAAGACAACAAACTTTTAGCCATGACAAACGCCACACGTGATGGACATGAATCCACAGTCTCGGCCAAAGACAAACGCAAAGCCCGTAAAGAACTCGAGGCCGCACGACGGGAATACCAATCCAAAATGGCACTATTGGCAAAAGAAGAAGAAGAAGAAGGCGGCAAGGCATCAGTAAGGCACATGGTATTACCGGATTATAGATCTGGACGGAATGAAAAGGATATACATGTTAGGAATGTGGGGATTAGTTTGGATAATGGGATGGCGTTGTTGGATGGGGGGGAGTTGAAGTTGGCTCATAGGAGGAGGTATGGGTTGGTTGGGAAGAATGGGGTTGGTGAGTTGTAGTGTGTGATGTTGTTACTTAAGTTTGCCTTGTTGTGTATTTGATCATGTGCTCATTTTGACTGAATTTCAATTGTCTTATGCCATTAATTAACAACACACCCTGTGTTTCATCATTATTTGTTTAGGAAAAACAACCCTACTAAAAGCAATTGCAGCCTTCGAAATAGAAGGAATGCCAAGACATCACCGCATCCTCCACGTACGACAAGAAATCCGCCCCGCCGGCGGAGATATTAGCGTCTTACAAGCCGTCATGGATGCTGATGTCGAACGCAACACTCTTTTGTCTGAAGAAAAGAAGTTAATTACCAAATTGGAAGGAGAGGGGGGTACAGACCGTACCAGTGTCAAGGATAAATTAGAAAAACTTAAAGGCAACAACAACGCAGATGATGACACATTCAACGCTGATTTAAAACGTCTCGATGAAATATACGAAAGGTTACAAATTCTCGGTTCGGAATCGGCGGAAAGTCGTGCATCGACGATTCTGTCGGGGTTGCAGTTCACTCCCGAGATGCAGAGTGGGCCTACGTCGGCGTTGTCGGGTGGGTGGAGGATGCGTGTTGCGCTTGCTGCGGCTTTGTTTATTGAGCCTGGTGAGGAGTTTTTTGTCATGTTTTTAGTATGAGTACTTTTTATGTTGGTGTGATCTTATACTTGGCTTTGAATTACTTACTTTGTGAATTGCAGATCTTTTAATGCTGGATGAGCCGACAAAGTGAGTCATTTGTCTAGATTTTGTACTTGTTTTTACTTTCCATCCCTTTCAATTGGTATCAATCCATTTTCTAATTAACTTTTAGCCATTTGGATTTGGAGGCAGTACTCTGGTTGGAAAGCTATTTGCAATCCTATCGTCACACTCTTATTGTAGTTAGTCACGATCGTTCCTTTTTGAATGAAGTTTGCACCGACACGGTATGTCCTTTGATATGAAGAAATTATAAGTAATGTTTCAACTTGCAACTAAAGTGCTTTACTGGCAGATTGAGTTCAAAAACCGCAAACTCACATACTACAAAGGAGACTATGATACATATGTCAAGACTTCAGATGAAATGATCAAGAACTCCATGAGAGTTTACCAAGCGTATCAGGATAAGAGGGCTCACATGATGGAATTCATTGATAAGTTTCGTGCTAGTGCCAATAGAGCCAAGCTTGTTCAGAGTCGGATTAAGGCAGTAGAGAAGATGGATTGTGAGTGAATTACTTGGAAGTTGACACGGTTTATGTCAATGTGTTGATTTGTTATTGTGACTCATCTTTCTTCATTTGTGACCAGTGGAAGCACCAGAGCCTATCAAGATTGAACCCCTGTGGAGATTTTCAATTCCAAACCCTGAGGTAAGTATTAAAGGCCTCGGTTTACCCTCACTAATGATAGTTCACAAGCGTCTTTCTCACCTCTCACGGTCTTTCTCAGCCGCTGGGTCGGCCTATCATTTCCATAGATGATGTCTGGTTTGATTACGCAGCAACAGATGAAACCACAGGGACCAAGAAACCAAAAGAAGAGTGGATATTACAAAAGGTTAACTTTGGAGTTGACTTGGATAGCAGGATTGGTATTTTAGGTGAGAGAACACACCATTTTATGTTTTTTTGTTTCTGCCCCATCTGGATATTTACACTTGAATCCACAACAAAACCATACTTTGTCAAGGTCCCAATGGTGCAGGTAAATCCACCCTGTTAAATCTCATCATGGACAGGCTGACACCAATCAAAGGTTCCATATCACGTAATGGCAACCTACGCATTGGGCATTTTACACAACACAGCGCCGATAAATTCGACCTTCAGCTATCATCAGTTGAAAACATGCTTAATTTATTCGATGATGCAGATGATCAAGGGATTCGTTCATTTTTGGGAAAGTTTCAAATTCAGGGTACAGATGCTATCAAACCCATGATGATGCTCAGTGGAGGGCAAAAGAGTCGAGTTGCATTTGCTTCTCTGGCGTATCGTAAGATTATTTTTCTTTTCATGTGTTCAGGTGAAAAATATACTTACACTCACTATCATCCTTTATTAGAAAAACCTCATGTAATTGTGATGGACGAGTAAGTCTTGGTCTAGATATCCTTTTATGTTGTTCTCAATGTTCGGAACTAACCCAATTTCTATTCTTTTGCTCCATACGTGTGCAAATCCACTATGTTTTACGAAATAGACCTACAAAGTAAGTGAAACCACCCAGCAATATTCTTCCTTGCCGCTCAACCCAATGACATTTAACTCAATTTAACTTTGAAAACTCTAGCCACTTGGATATGGAAAGTATAGACGCGCTAGTAGAAGCAGTAAAAGACTTCAAAGGAGGTTTGATTGTCGTCAGCCATGACCAGTTCTTCATTACAAACACATGTGGAGAGCTTTGGGTAGTAGGTGGAGGTGTTGTGTCACGGTTCAGAGGAGACTTTAATGATTACAAAAAGGAGACCCTCGAAAGAACAGCCAAGAGAGTTGCTGATAGTGTCAAGGCTTTGAGTCAGATTAACAACTAAATCATTTAATTTCAGAGTAACATCTTCAGCAAAAATCCTGAAATTGAGCCCCACTATCAAAACTGAAGAACTAATACAAAATGAAGAAGTTAGTAGCTCATGCGGCCCAATTTGCCACTGTGCCAGTTTGAAAAAGGACAGGCCTGGTGCCAAATTAGGGTAATTTTCACTCATAGGAAGTGAATAAGTGGCTCATAAATTGGATTTAGTCAGTTCATCTCAAATTCAAGAAGTTTACTATTATTACACTACTCTCTCTGGGAACAACTCAAGGTTGATTAAGACATTATACTTGTAGCTTTATCAGTTATTATATTGACATTGTCTCAATGAGCTGTTAGATTGTTGCAAAACAGACTTATCTCATTGGCCCAGATCCGTTGGTGGATGCAGATGGATACCTTGCCTGCACACGTATGTCATGTTGCACTCAATTAGATGTGGATACTACCTCTGCTGTGCCAAATCTAGCATATGCCAAACTTTGAAGATATGAAATCAATATCAAAATATCTTGTTTTGTGCAAAAATCAATATCAAAATATCTTGTTTTGTGCAAAAATAACCACATCAATCCATTTGGAATATCTGACAGAGAAAGCCCTGAAGGCTCTGAAAGAAACATATTGTTTTTAATTGACTAAGTTTATTTAGCCCATTTGAAATATAGCCCGCTGGGCTCAAAAGTAATTTTAGGCCAAATGTGCTAAATCAAAAACTTGTAACCTAATAAAATTATAATCCAGACAATTCCAAAAGATTTAGCACATGGGGCCCTTAGTCTTTGTTGACTCTAGCCCTTGTCACATTTTTGGTCTGCAATTTTCTGGATGGGGATGTGTATTCTTTTTCAATTTTAATATCATTGACTATTAAACAGTTCCTTCTTAATCATTTAAAAGATATGACACTTGTTATAATTCCGATAAATAATTCCGGTAAGTTTCTCCATTTTCCTCTTTCTTCTCCTTGTCATCCTTAGGGTTTTCTAAGTAGTTTTTGGTAGGTTGTTATTGGTGGACTAAGTGTTTTTGTTGATTTCTGTTAAAGTTTGAACTGTTTTGTTGATAACTTTGATCTAGTCCATCCATGCTGGACTTCAATCTTTCCATTGTCACATTCATCATATAAGCTGCATCTTTAAATATAGTTGCAATTTGATTTTTTGTTAGAAAGAAACAAAAAGTAGCATCATGTCTTGACCCATCAAAGTACTCCATGATGTCACTATTGTTTGCTATAAAGTAGATTGACTCCAACACATTGGACATAGAATTTCAATACATGTTGATATGTTGATACTACATAAAGAGTAAATAACTTTTACTCCTTGACATATGCATATACTTTGCATACATCACTCTATTATTCCTATGCCCATAAAAATTGTGTTTAAAGAAGCTGCTGTCTTGTGTCTGTATGAAAGTGCCATTGACTACTTTGATCTATGCTTGTTGCTGCTCCCCATAATCCCTTGTTTTGAGTTGTTTCTCCTCCAATTTTGTGAAATGCCTTGTAATGTTCTGGTTCAAGTCACACTCAAACTTGATTTGCTCTAAAAAGAGATGTTTTCTGTTTGGTGTTTAATTTTGCTATTGCTACATTGCTGCACAAATGTGTAAAGGATATTTTACTGTTATGGTGTCATATTGGGTGCATGTGAGTTTCAAAACTGTGATTTACGTTGTGTCCGTATATTCCTAATATAACTATTGGTGTAAATGTTCTTGCACTTCCAAGTTTGTTGGTAATGATTTCTTCTTTCTTCATACTCAGCAAGGGGCAGAC
Organism: Cyclotella baltica; assembly: GCA_036939635.1. Lineage (NCBI taxonomy): Eukaryota > Bacillariophyta > Thalassiosirophyceae > Thalassiosirales > Thalassiosiraceae > Cyclotella > Cyclotella baltica. Next base: position 4,789 of record JALLAY010001421.1, on the reverse strand, counting down.
ATTAAAAAATGTCAGACCACACGTTGAAGAATCTGTGCCGACTATATGAACCTCTTTGCCTCCTAAATTTTTGTAAATGATTTTGGTACCTAGCTCTCCAGACCCATACCTCTTTGAAATACCTCATTTTTTGCCTCTAATATGATTTTCGCCCACTAAAAGTTAGACACCTGGTGATGTGCAGGTGTCATGTGACGTCATAAGAATCAAATGGTGCCATTATTCCTTCAGTAAAATTTTTCATTATGTCACTTTATAAACAGGAACAGCAACTTTAGACCCTCTACATCTCTTCAACGTGTGGTTTTCCTCTCTGCTAATGTCTGCCCCTTGATACTCAGCCTCCATTAAAGCTCTTTCAAAATCCTCATTGTCTTTGGTCATTTCAATGGTATGCCTGGATCTGTGAGTTCAATATACTCCCAATCCTTTGGTTGCAAGGCAATATTTCTCCTGTGAAATCACAGTTGCAAGGTGGAAAATTCAAATCTATCTTCACCTTCAATAAGTTATGTGGGGATGGATAATGCAATTTTTGGTGTCATCTCACCTACACTTCAATGTCTCGAAACGCAGGCTTCTATCTGATTGTGAGTGATTTTTATTTGTATTAACTCCTCCAAAACACAATTCTTGATTGGTGTCATCATATTTGACCAATGTTTTGTTGATAAAAAATTGCAGCCAAACACTAACTTTAGAGAAAAGAAGTTATGTTGAATAGTTTAGCTAATTTATGATTGGGCTGCCGGTACTACTGTGTACATTAAGATGGACTTTGGTTAATCTCGGAAGGCAAGTCCAAAGATTTCTCTTGGAGACATCTTATGGTTTACAGGTGTGTGCAAATTTGATTTATCTAGCAAAAACAACTAACCTTTAAGACAACTATTTAAACAAATATGAACAGAAAGGTAATGGCATAAAACCAGATCGGAAAATTGTTAATTTAACCTAAAGGTAACTGTCTAGTAGGTAGTAGAGGTACCATAGTGTCTATCTAATAAAATGGCAAAGATGATGGTGACCAATGAATCTTTTTCAAAGAGCGCTCTCAACATGGAAGATTCATTGGTATCAATAGTACCTCTGAATATTTTCCATGGACACGGGCAAGGATGGGAAGGTTTTTTGATGTGAGATCAAATTTGGTAATGTTATTATTTTACAATCCTTTCACCACTTCATTCATCATGCATTGTGAATTACGTAATTTTGAGAGGCCTTTTGGACAGAAAAAGCTGCATGTCCTCATCCTCATCATCCATTTTTCACCTAGAATGATGGTAAGGACGAGAACAAAAAATATCTAAATCATGGTTCGCAAGTTGATTCACATGACCCTTATGATCCTTCTCAGTCATTACAACTGGTTTGTCCATATTTTCCGCGGATGAAGTGGATTTTTCGTGCCAGAAAAAATCCATTTCTAAAACGGAATCAGTATTTAAAAAACTTCCTATTCTCATCTTCATCTATAGAAAATTGTCGAGACCCACTAATGTTGATATTTTAGTGGTGCCACTTGTGCAAACAGTAGAGGTCCTTCCCTTCATGTCATTTGCCCTTTCAAGGAAATGGGAAAAATAGTCCGATTTCGTTCCCTTGATTTGGGAGATCCAATAACAGCTGTAGTACTTAGGTGATATTAGGTATGATCCCTTTAGATTTAACAGTTTATCAGCGAAAATGAAACTCCCCTTAATATGTAACGGACAGGCAAACTCCATGAACTACCTAGATTGCCCCACAGCCTAAACAAAACCCAGTCTCACCTTGCTCCACCCTGCCCCATGCCACCACTTACCCAATCCTACTAGCACAGCCACATCCCCCGCTCATCCATCCTTAATATTTCCCTACATCCATCTCATCCTCTACGAATTCAAGTGGAGGCAAGTACATCTTCTCAAATTCAATGGTTGCCCTCTCCGCCTCTCCGCTCTCTTTGGCAGTAAGCTGAAAATAGTGTTAATGAAGCAGATCAAGATTCTCTCTGATATGAACATGATGTTGGAAGCGGTTTCACTCTTCATCCCTAAACACTTCATAGTGAGGACTGAAGAAGCGCAACTCAAGATGTGTCCAGATGCAGCAGAGGTAGCAGGAATACAGAGCAGCTTCATGGCAAGTTGCACCAAAACCAGAAACTTGAAAACATTCAATCCACTATTTCAAAGGGTTTGAGTAATTGCCATCTTGGTCCATGAGAGGAATACTTGCATCTTCTCTTTAAGAAGATCTATCCAGACTTACACTCATTTTCAGTTCCTTCCATGTCAAAGCTCTTGACAGTCCCACAAGTGCAGGTTTCCAAGCAATCCAACCCTTCAAACAGAAAACTGGCACTGGCCCTTGATGATGCTGCAATTGCAGCTGAGACTCTTCCGTTCTTCATGGACAGAGCCTCTGTAACCATCTTAAACAACAGAACATCTTCAAGCTTTTCAAGCCCCTGCTCATTTGTCAACTGATTAAGTGAAGACCTGGTCCTTGGATCAACAAAGGAGGCAAAAAGAAGTAAGGATGCAGGGTAAGGTACCTATTGTAGATACCAGTAGTAACCTTCAACAGATGCTTGACTTTCGCAGAGCCATCTATTAAACGGCTTGTTGAATTTCTGCAACATTGTCATCTCCAACCTCTTGGTGTCTTCTTGGTGGAGTCATCAATAAACCTATAATAGGACCTCCTCACTTGATAGATGGACATGCCAACAGAGAACTTCTAATTTTAAGTGCTCAATTTCTTCAAGCAGAGCCCAATCACCTGCCTCCGCAACAGGAACCCCAGTCAGTCCGTGCATCGCAACCAAGAATTCAACCCCCTAGCGCAGTTTCAGGACACAAGTGATGACACAGTGGGTAGACCACTAGCTGGTTACAACATCTTGAAGGAACTTGAGAGGAGTCTTGCTCCTGTATTCAGAAAGAGTGCTATCCTTCTGAAACTTGAGCAACTTTTGAGTTGCTTGAGTTCCTCATAGCTCCCACAACAGCCAGCACCTCGGTACGATAACAATTCATAGATAAAGTGCATTTTTTCATCTCCACAGTTTGCACCACCAAGGTCATGTCTATTTAGCCCAATGATCATGCAGTAGGATAATAGGTTTGGTCGGGATTTTCGTGATGCAGTACAAATCTATCTTATCATACTTCAAAAGTGATTGCTAATCAAGGAAACATTACTTTTTACTTTGAATTTGTGTCTTATTCTCATGTCACTGGATTCTTAGTTACAACAACTGCTTCTGCAAAATAGGCGTGAGATATTCAGCCAGTTTAAGTGTATCAACCGCAACATCAATGGTAGCAACTCCTTCAGGCTCAGTTCCATCCAGCATCGCCTGTGCAACCCTTTGTTTAAGCATGGAGTAATCCGGATCCTGAATGTAGAAATAGGGCATGGCACCGGGAATACGTCTCTCGGCATTTTTAATAGTTGATGCGTCTTCTTTGTCAGGCATGGTGAATCTCACAAGTTTATTCCCTTCGGTATCTGTGACAACACCGGCGGAATCATCGCCTCCGCAACGATCGGCGAGTATTGAAATGACTTTGCCTTCTTTAGTAGTGATTGTAAATTTCAATTTGTCAAAATCCGTGAATACACCACCAGATGGTCCTTTGAGCGATTTACAGCTGGAGACCTCCTTGTCGGCCTCTACTGAAGCAATGCTATCAACCGTAACTCCATAGTATGTCACTAACAAGGCCAACTCATGAATTGCCATATTTTTCAACATGCCCTTATTGAAAAGTGGAATGTAGACTGTTAATAAAAAGACAAGCCATGAAATCATGAATTGAACAGAACACTCACCTCAGAATTACGCTCAAAACATTCTCCCAAACTTTCCTCCGACGCCTCATAATTATTGTTGTGGACATATGTCACCCTACAACCCGAATGCTTATCTTCATACTCTCTAGTCTTTGAGACATACTTGCTAACATTTTTATTAAACCCCATAAACACCTTGATACCCGCCTCATTTGCATTTTTCATCATTGTCTCCAACTCTGACAAAGAAGGAGCACCTGGCTTCTCCAAGAAAATTGAATGACAGTCTATTTCAAGACATGATTTGAACAGAGCGGGATTGTCTGCAGTTCGTGCACTGATTATTACCAGTCTTTTTGTTGAGTCTGAGGGTGGTGGGACTTCGTTTACAGTGGAGAAGAATTTGATTCCGTGAGATGTTTCGAGTTGGGTTTTGTATTGGATGAACTCTTCGTGGCCTGGGGCTGATTTTCCTGCTTCGGACATGTAAAATGGTTCTACAATGATGTCTAATCGTGCGGGACTTTGGAGGCGGAGATTCGGTAACGTTTTTATTGAACAGTGCATTGCAATATGCGAGAATTAGTACACAGCGTCGGACAGCGTCATTTTGTTAAAGATTTAAGAACTTACATTTTGTACTCATCGCATAACAATTGCGTAGCATGATACCACCCCATGCTTTTGAGCGGGGCACCATGGCCAACGATGACAACCGAGACTTCTTTGTTGCTCATACCGTTGGTGCTTTGCTTGGCTGGTCCTGCTTCAATGGTTTCGTTTTATCCGTGGGGGCGATTGTTGCGATGGTCGATCGGTCTGGGGCGTCAAATGATGGCTGACGTTTGTGATGTGGTGATGTGACATATCTTCTGTTGCATCCAAAATAATTTTCAATTTGAATTACAGGTAAGATCGTAATTCAAATATAAAAAACACGTTTAATCCTTGTTTACCTTTATTTCAAACATCACGATCTATCATGACCTGGCCGGCAACACAA
>JALLAY010001420.1:0-31334 GCA_036939635.1 Cyclotella baltica | reverse complement strand
TCTTTAATGTTATGTACATGTATGTTAGTCTGCGTTTAGTGGTGCATTTGATAAGGATCATGTATCGTCCGTGTCTGTCAGTGTGTCAAATGTGCAACCATGACTTCTGTGTACCAGATTAAATCATATGTAACATGTTGACATGGAGTTAAAACACGGTGTCCAAAATCGACATGCCTGTAGCAAGTTATTTTGACTACGACTTGTGTTAATTATGAAGCAGTTAACTTGCATTCAAAGGGTGGGTTATCATAAATTCATCAGCAAACATCATTAATGGATGTAGCACTAGCCGATGTATTAATGTATCATGTTTGAAGATGTGATGGCACTGTTCAAATATGTACTTTGGTGTGAGATGTGTCGATGGGGTTGTGTCTAGGTTATCTGGATGTATTGTAGGACAAACATCGGGTCAACATGTATTATAAATGTACTTACATCAAAAAAATGCATATTAGAACATGTGCGATATATGTCAAATCAGTACATGTGGGATGTACTGGATACGTATCTATGCAACAAGGACGTGTTTTTGGGTTTACAGATGTATTTAATTAAAAAAATCAAAATGGTTTATGGTCAGATAAATGCTCATGGCTCCAAAAATAATGAATCCGTGTACTAACTAAGGCTATTGGCGGGGGGACAATCAATTAACGAAGAGGTTAATGCGGCGGTACAGACTCAATTGTTTGTGGGGGCTTCAAAATCCCCAATGTCGTGATGGGGTGCCACAGCTATTTAATCGAAACAAAATAATTAATGGATGGATGAACAAAGATAACAAAAAACACATCAATCAACCAACTAGCCGGGGGTATTGGTGGCTTGGCGATTTATTCGAGATGGGGAATCCCTATGGCGTGATTGGATTTGGCAACAATATAATTGAAACAGTGGCGTCGGAAAAGGGTCGGTGTTTGTGTTCAGATTCTTGGCTGTATGGACGGATTTCACGCATAAACGTGATCATGAGACCATTGAATCGGTTTCAGGTTCGCGTTCAAGCCCACAATTTGAAAATAAAGCAAAAAAGTAGGGATTTTTTCGTAAAAGTTACTGAAATTGGCGTCATTGAATGGGATTTGAAGTTCGTTTACAATAATGAAAATAGGTTGAAGTTTTTGTACCAAACAACTTACAAATTGTACTTCCTCTGTTTAAAAAACATATTTTTGACCCATGTCTCTGGATTTTGGTGGAGCAAAACTGAGATGCTCAGCAAGAAACAAATTTTTCTCCCAGGATATTTTTTCGGTTGCTTTTCGAGTAAACTACGGATCAGGTTTGGAATAATAGTAGTTCCCGGAATTAAACTGTATTAAGACTGTGAGAGAATTGTGAGAATCATGATATACACAATATTTTTGTGAGACTCACAATTCTTTTATGAGACTTACAAAATCATTGGAATCAAAAATGTGAGTTCACAAACAATCTTGTGTTAGAAAGAAATCACCATCTCACAAACCCCTCAGTAAACATGAACGAGATGTGAAGCAATTCCTTAACCGATCAACTGACTGGCAACAGCCGGCGGCTGAAATACCTTAGGCAAATCAATTGAAGTAACGATAAATAAGGTTAAGGATTAATTATTGTTTCTTAAATGAAAAGTCAGTCTGTTTTTTCTAGACTCCTGGTATTGCAATACCATACTTTATCTTGCCGATTTTGCGTTGTTCTGATCGGTGGACGAGTGACCCAACCCACCAGTTTAATTTCTGCAGAACACAGCACATTTTTTTGAGTATGGTGCTCATGCATTGCCTTCCCTTCCCCGTGTTTGTTGCAGCTATTATTTTAACAAGATTGAGGGAATGATGATGACAAGCGAATGAAGACTGAAGAGGATCACCACTACCACCCGGACTCTACCACTATCACCCACCATGTTGGGCAAATGCCTGCCCGGTTTTCTTAGTCATTGTCGTATCCCATCGAAATAGGAACAACGACAATGGTCAGGGCATGGTGGCCAGCCGCAGCCAGTGGAGATGGTGGAAGTGTACGGGGGGAGAGAGGAGCGGGTTGATACGAGTGTGACTCACAAATTTCTCACATTTTTTTGTGAGACTCACAAGTGACTTTTATGAGAAGATTGTTTGTGATTTTGTGAGAAATTTTAAAACTGTGAGATTTTCAAAAATTATGAGTCACAAAACTTTTTGTGAAATTGACAATTTTTGTGAGACTCACAAAAATTGTGAGATTCTCACAATTCCTCACCAAAATTTGTGAGAGAATTGTGAGAAATGATTACTGAGGGTATTCCGCGGATCTAGAAAAATGGTATCCTAAAAATCACATGTCGAATTGATTAGAGAAGCAAAAAAATTGGGGATTTGGGAGAAAAGGCATTTTGTTGAAGCCAAAATGAGAATGGGTTTCACCTTTCACCATGGTGCATTCGCTAGCTGCCGCTGCCGATGCAATTTAATCTACCGATCTGCCGGCAGCTCACTGCCATTGAACACTGACCATCGTCGTGAAAGAGATGAGCCGGGGAAGACAACGGTTGCCATTGTAGTGATGTATTGTCAAACCAACTGCTATAGAGCTCCACTTACATAATTTTGAGCGTATGACGTGAAAATAATTTTTAAGAAATAAGGTAATTCCATTTTCTATCACAAAAAACACCTTACGCGTCAAAATAATTTTTGATCTTACTCTCCCTACCTACTCCCGCCCCTCCACTTTGGGGACCCTGTAAGTGTGCATAACTTGTGTCCCAGCTCGTCTCGATAAAGAACAAGTGAGACCAACCCACTAGATTGCAGAAGGAGACTAGATAGCTGGGACAATGGTTTTGTCATCCAAATTGGGTAGACACAACCGACCAAAAGTGAGCTTTTTCATTGATAGATAGATGCATTTGATGTGATGTTTGCTAGATAGATTTGCAAATCAAACTCACCCCTTGACCAGCCATTTTTACAACAGATCACACCATTCACGATTTCAGATGAAGAGAGTATGAGACAACAGTCTTGTTGTCTAAATATCGTTTTTGCACAAAGGCTTGGAGGTGAGCTGTTTCTCTGTTTGATTGTTGCATGTGATGTGTTCTTGTTTGATTTGCAAATCAAATCTAACCAGTCGTTTCTATTTCTCAAGAGTACGAATCTTGTCTCCTTAATCTTCCTCCAGTAATATCAGTGCCACCAATGATGTTTGAGAGCGATGTCAGGCCTCCTCAGCAACAAAATCCCTCATGATACGATTCTCGATGGTTGATTCCGAATCAAACTCGGAATGATTGGTGGGAGTCTCTCTGCTATCGATTCCCTATTATCTGTACAATCTTTTGATCAGGATGAAAGGACTATAAGATTTAGAGTGACAAATATCATAAGATTACAAGTTTTGCATGTTATTGCTCGAGGCCTGGGGGAATGAAATCCAGTGTTGGTATCTTTGGCTGTGTGGAGTTTGAGATTAACAGGAGTTGGGAATGGCCACGAGCCATAAATAGTGACAGGGGAGAGCATAGAAGGTTGGTGAGTGTTTTGGTTTTGAGATATTTAAATTGGCACGAAAGGCTCCTACGGCATTTTATGGTAAGACTGTGTATCAGCACTGTGATTCTTCCAAATGAGGTTAATGAGCAATCCCACGTCTACTGAGTGAGTTGTTACATTATCCGTCACATTTGCCGACGTAGTGCTCATTGAGAAAGCATCACGCACATAACCAGAATTCAAGAAAGTCTTCATAGCGTTGACATCAATACAGCGGAAAGTCTTGTTCTTGTTCCACTCAGTCCTGCGGCAATCGATGCATTTATCATTGTTGCACACATAAGACTTCTAATTATTGGGTACTGTCATATAGATACACGCCACTTTGGCAAAACAACTCCAAACGTAAATGCCAACAACGGTGATCCATTGTGACTAATCGCACCATATCTATCAAGTCTTGGCACTGAATGTTAGCAAGATCACTTCTTTGCGTCGCTGTAAGAGCATCAGCTTTATCAACCTTCCGTTTCTTCGTAGTTGGCAAATAAATTGTGTTGACCACTTCCAATCCACATTCAGTCTTGGTGTCATCAGTGTAGGATTGGAAGCACCTCATTGCTGCTCTTATGTATAAGTAAATAAATTTTTCTAAGCAAATCAATAAATGACATACCCCATCACCACCTGCACGAACCAAACAACGTTTGGGCTGTATGTAAACCATAATGCTCTCTAGCCATTCACAGATAACTTTCAATTTCAATAGCAAGCTAGCATGATAAATCTCATGAGCTAAAGAGGAAGTAGATACAAAATACCTAACACTTGGTGTCGTACTCGTTAATTGTTTGCTTGGTGTAAAAAGTGGCAAGGTTGAAAAACTTCTCCTCTTTTTCCATGTGACAACGAACAGTCACAACATCAATATTGCCACAACCGTTCTTGTCCAATTCAGTCTCAATATCTTATATCACTTGTCTGCAAATAGTTCAAGAATTAATGAATACCACAGCTCCAGAAAGATGTGTATTCCCCTCGTCACCTTCATCATCTTCTCCTTCTTCATTCTCAACTTTCGAAAAGAACTTTGAAACAATCTCAGCTTATTTGAGTTTGTGTTGGCTGGTAACAGTGACATTCATATCAACGTTGCATTGATGGAATGTGTACCAGCAATCCCACAACTTTCTGAATGGAGAGATTTTGTATCCAATCAACTTCTCGAGCCAAATAAGGCCATATTTAGACAATGTGACAGATAGATCCAAAAATCAAGGCCGGTTGGCATGACTTAATGCAGGATGGAGAAAGAAGTGAGCAAAAGCCGGGGTATCATCTCTAAAATCTGATCCCTGAAGTGCTAGGAGGTGCACCTCATAACTAATAATGGCACGGAGGACTCTTGAATCAAGACATTGTAGTAAAGCATTCCTCACATTCATATACGTAGAAAGGAACTGGGGCAAAGTAAGGATGAATGAGGTATTATTTTTGTGGCTGTCTTTCTCCCCAGGCTAGCAACCAAATCGTCAATTTTTCCAGCACAATCTGCCTCCTTATCGAGATGGATAAAGTCAATTGTTTCGCAAACATTATTGTCCGTTGGAAGTCAAACTGAGTAGAGGTGAGACAATGAGAGGAATCCTTTTCAGAGCCGCACCGAGCACTTTCACACTAATTGTTTTACCCGCCCCAGTTCATTGGACGACAACCCCTGATCTATTATGCTGCGGTACGTTCAAAATGCCATAAAGCGCACATTCCCGCTTATAGAATGCCAGGCAACAAAATGCTCAAATCAAAGCAGGTTGTTGAGAAGAAGTTTGGCATTGTCTGCAGCCAAGTCAAATTGATTCGGATCGGTAATGGCGGCGGGGAGGGCAGCAGACAAGGTGTTGGCGGAACGTGTAGTGCAATTTGGTGGGGGCGTTGTTATGTGGTTTGTTGAAGGAGCAGACATGGTGTAGATTCGAGTGTGATAACTTCAATTAATGATTGACGAAGGGGGAGAGAGCACTTATGCACAATTCAATGAATGATTATCTGGGACTGAACACCAGAATTTTGGCTGTCTGGTCGATTGACCCGCCTCCCCCCCCCCCGGCAGTCAAGAGCTGAAAAGGCACCATATCCCCTTAATCGAACACAACTACATACAAAATGGTTCAAAAGGTAAATGGGAAAAAAACTAATTAATTTGAAAAAGTGACAAAATGGCCTATTTAGCTCTGAAAGGACAGGGACTTTATTTTCTCCCAAAGAACCTGAAAACGGGCACTTTGTCTCAACTTACCTCTATCACCTATCACGCACAACTCACAACGTCCACAAAACGAAGCCAACCATGCGCCTCTCGGCCGAAATCATCCAAACCGCCGAACAGCGCACCAACCCACTAGGCGAACGTGAACTTATCCTCCGCTCCCTTGCCATTCCGTCCATAGAACATCTCTCGGTCACCCGTGATGCTTTCGATTCGATTGATCTATCCAACAATCACATATGCAAGCTGGAAAATTTCCCCCGCTTGAATCGATTAAGTGCACTGCACCTCGGGGGGAATGGAGTGGAGAGTGTAGATGGGAGAAACTTGAAAAAGAACTTGCCTGAGTTGAAGACATTGGTTTTGTCGGAATGTGGGGTGAAGGGGTGGAATGTTATGGGGGAGTTGGGTTTTGGGTGTCCCAAGTTGGAGGTTTTGAGTTTGGTAGGAAATCCTGTTACAAGTAAGTTGTTTATGAACCGAACGGTTTATTCGAGCTGAATCATTGCGATGAAAATGTCTTGACTTGTGACTTGATTTGATTTACCTTGGTCATTGCTTTGTCTGTGTTATCAATTTCCTTCATGGTACCAACACTCTCTTTTTCTGCCTTTTGCCAATTAATGCTATGGACTGTCAATGATTTCTAGCAAGAAGGAGACTCCTACTTTTATTTTTGTCAATAAGTTTTTAGAATATTTTACTGACATGGAGGGACAATGAATGTCGTTGTTTCTCCTTTTTTGCTTCTACCGATTCTTTTATTTAACACTTTTCAGAGAGACAGCACTATCGCCTGTACACTATCAACAAAATACCAACGCTGAAAATATTGGACTTTACAAAAATCAAACAGTCTGAGAGAGATCGCGCAAAGCGTCTCGCTGCTTCTGCCGCTGGAGCTGCCATGGAAGCTGATGCCCGCGTCGAGGCCCGTGAGGCTGCTGCTGTGGCTGCGGCTTCTGCTGACAACAATTTCGGCGACAGTGCAGCGAATATAAACACGTTTGAACCTGGGGAGGGAAAAAGTGCCGAAGAATCTTTTGCCACACAATTCACTGTTGAAGAAAAGGCTAAAATTCGTGAAATGGTGGCAAACGCGGCATCGGCTGAGGAGATTGATCGTATTGAGAGCCTTGTGAAGAGGGGTATTTTTCCTGGCAATTCTGGAGGGCAGCAAATTCCTCCTCCGCCACCACCGCCTTTTCAGGTTGAAGATGATGTGGTAGTTGGGGAAAAAGAATGNCTGGAGGGCAGCAAATTCCTCCTCCGCCACCACCGCCTTTGCAAGATGAAGATGATGCGGTAGTTGGGGAAAAGAGATTGGCTGATGGGGTAGCGCAAGATGGTTCAAAAAGACAAAGGGCTCACTAAATGAAATGAAGGAGAAAAATTAAACATGCATAATGAACTTTCTAACAATATGGTAATATACTTGTCAACTGCTATTCTTCATGCAATGAATTAACAGTCCCCTGGATATTGGCTAATAGGAACTACCTGAGAGCTGCTGGGGAACTGTCGTTGTCACCATGCAAGCCATGTATTGAAGATAACACGCACATAAGCATAAAGTTGGTTGAAACTACACAGGGGAGGCTTCTGACTTGTGTCTTTTTGGAGGCTCAAGTTCAATTTAAATCGTTTTGGTCGTTTTTACACATCCAAAACATCCTCCGGAAGAACTGTTTATGTCTGTGAAAAGGGTTTGTGAGTCAAGAAAGACAATTTTTCTTAAGACACGTCACCCAAGTTAGACAAAGAAGACGTTAAGTTTGTTCAAAAAAGTTGATGGGCCTTTTATACTAAGCAAGAGACATTGATTCAACTATTCTCATGGCACTCAATGCCATAGCTAACGATCAGTCCAACCCACCTTAAGTGGGAACAAGTACTACAGCTATTAGACTACCTAGCCACACACCCTGACGCAGTGGTGCGCCTCTATAAGTCTGACATGATTTTAAACATCCATTCACATCCATCATATTTAAGTGCTCCTAAAGAGAGGTATAAAGCAGCTGGATATTTTCTTAGGCTCAATGCCAGCGGATGGGAAGTCCATCGTGCTGAACGACGCGGTTCATGTCATGTGCACCCTCTTAAAATTTGCCGCAGCATCAGCTGATGAAGCAGAATTGGGTGCATTGTTCCTTAATGGGAAAGAAGCACTAATAATGAGACTGACGCTCAAAGAATTAGCCATCCACAACCAGCCACTCCAATCCACATTGATAATTCAGTCAAGCGCCAAAAATCTCGAAGCATGGAAATGCGATATTTTTGGCTTCTCGATCTAAGATATCCAGCAACAATTCGAATTTAAACAACATCCAGGGGAAGAAATCCTTGCAGATTACCCATCTAAGGTGCATCCCACAGCAAATCACCAGCTAGTGTGCCCACTGTTTTTGCAAATGAAGAAATTCCCATGATTTTTACTTCGGGCCAAGATGCCAAGTGAGTGACGAGAGTGTGTTAATAAGCCAGAGCACACTTACGTACGTACCTTACGTACCTACGCTCCGCCTACATATCACCACTTACCATTAGCCCAACAGCCTCACCCACTGGTATCCCCAGTAGGCTAGTGGCAAATCAGTTCCTATGTATGGCGCATAGGCACAGTTCAGGTGAAAGCCTTCTCCTCGCCAACGGAAAGAACATTCGTCAATCATGTAAAAAGTGTATCTCATGTGTTTTCAACACTTATGGATAGTTCATAAAAATGGATAATTCGTCGGAACAAACTGTATCTTTAGCTAATGTTATTCACTATTTATTGGAGGCATCTACACACCTATTGTCAGTTTCAGATAGTCCAATGTATTTACACTATCATGCGTGCCTCATATAAGGATACTTCTTTTTGCATACAGAGTCGAAATCAATATACTGATGCATTAATAATTTGACTAAGACCATTATTATTTATCCATCTCACAATCAAGAAGAATCAGAATAAGTCGACGTACGAATGTCCAACACAGCCCTCTTCATCACCCCATATGGTGCAGCCTGCCCCCTCGAAAGTCCAAACTGTCTCACTTCCTGTTCCCACAATATTTCTGACCCACGAACAATGTCACATCTGTGGTGCCTGAAGAAGTAGCTTTGACATATAGGGTTTGTAGTTGACATCAAATGCTACTGGGACAGAGTTGTCTGAAAGTAGCTATTCTGGAAGGGTGAATTCTGCTGCTGCCGGTAGTGTGCTAATGACCACTGCAATCTTGTAATTGTGTTGTTCAAATAGGAATGTTAAAGATTTTTCAATGATTTTGTCATTGTTCAAACTTTTGGTCACGGCTCCTCCACACTCACGAGCTAACTCTTGTACTTTGGATGGAGTATGGTTTAAGTATAATATTTGTTGTAGATCTAATTTAGTTGTGGCATAGGTTGTAGTACCTGCGGGTTTTCCTCCTCTGAAAATTAGTACTGCATTTTTTCCCTTTTGGTGTGTCAATGTCATCACCTAATTTCCATTTTGGTGGGTTGTATATCCCTTTCTAATCAGTATTGTCGCCAATAAGTACTCTACAAAAGAGACGGTTTATGCATATGGATATTAGAAGACGTTTTTGTTACTATGGTTCTTTTGCCTTTTGCCAACGCCCCCTCAGATTTCATCATTTTCCTCCATTGTTCTTCCTTTTATGTCTTTTAATAAAGGAGTATTTTCACGGAAACCAACCCTTCAGACAGGTGGTCACTTATGGAAAGGCTTGTCGACATGGAGAGGCCCAGTGCTGCGGTGGAGAAATCCCTCAATAGAGACGGGCAATATTGTTGGAATAGACTCTTTTTTTATTTCGTTCCCGCCAAAAAATCTTCATTTTCTGGGGTTAAAGCGTTTTCGATCACATCGCGACCCAACTTATCTCGTAGCGTAGCCCATCACCATCGACCGAACGAAGCATGTTGCCTTGTAGACCATCGTTGCTTCCCAATTGGCACCAATGTGCATCGCCAGCACCATTCCTTCTCTAACACACTCATTATTGTTCATACTTAGTATGCCACTGTTAGGGTTAGGGTCTGAGTAGTGTCAATAGGCTCTCAATCAGCTATTTAATTGTTTTGACGTCGATGCAGGCATCTCCTATCCCTCTCTACTGATGGCTGCAAATCTCCTAATTGTTACCGCTTACAGATAGCTTGGAGATGCAGATTTGTTTTTTAGTGTACATTTCTTTTACAAAAATTCAAGCCTTGGTTTCATTCAAGATCGTAACTATAATTTTACATAATTATAGACGTCTAATGTTTTTAGTTTGAGTTTTGACTTCTGAATGATCGGTACCACTTGCTCAATGACCTATTAATTCTAGATCAAGCACTTTTATTATTAGTTAGCTGACTCACTCAGGTTTGTTTTGGCATAGGTCTGGTTATCTGAAATTCTAGGCGGCCTTCGGTAGATGGTCTCGAATGCGAGCATTTATTTGGTGTTGGGGTTCTCTTTTTGAAATGGATGTGATGTTGTGTGAAGTCAAATACTAATTATGCAATCAAAGCCTCCTCTCAGCATCTTATTCAGAGCCCTGATCCCGAAGAATGTTAGATGCTGGCTTTGTCAAATCAGCGGCTCTGCCCAGTAAAGGTAAATGTGTTATAAACTGAAAGTATGCAATTGTTATGCATCATAGGAAGTTATTGCAAGTCTGATAATATTATTATCGGTGAACCAATAGGTGCTAAGCCATTGTATCTAAGTTACAAATGTTTAAAATGAGCCACCAAGACATCGCTTTGTATCCAATCTACAATTCACTCCTGAGAACAATGAATAGCAGATTCATCTTATGTTTTGCCTTGTTTCTTCTTTGCAACACCACATCTTGTACATTCTCGCTTGGCCGCAGCATTATCTAACTGGTTTTCAGTGTCACCTTATAATGGGTTGATATGATCTACGGTTGAAGAGCCATCATCCTCTTTTTCTAAACACAACTGAACCTCCAACAACAACACTTAGGCATTACATATTGTCTGAAACTTACCATCTAACAATGAGACTTATTCTTGTTCGTTATTGGCTGCTGTTGACTCATGTGCTTTGTCTTTGGAAGCAGCAGCAGCCACAATCTTTTTGATCTTGATTAAAAAAGCATCCAGGTCTTCATCATTTCCAACTTGCTCTTTTGATTTGTTATTGTTAATATTACCATTATAATTGTCTTTGTCCCTTTCAACTGGAAACTCATCCACAGCTTATTGCATTATTGCATTATTAACTTGACTTGCGGATCTTCTAGATGAGGATGGAGCTGCAGGAATCTCCGTGTATCTGTTATTCTCGCTGCTCCCATCTACTGTTTTAGCTGGTTGTGTTTCAACGTTCTAATATCCTTTGCCTTCTCACTGTCAACAGTACCAATTAAACAACACGTAGGACTCGACGCACTTCTTGCCTCATCACAAGTAACCCGACACGAATTCTTTCGATTCTGATCATGCTCAAACTCAAAAGCTTTAACAAATAACCTCTCGCCTTAGACATGTATTCAATCAACTGAGTTCTGTGCAACGAGGCAATCTTTTGTTTTTCCTCTTGCTTTGTGCGGTTTGTGGTTTGTGGCTCTTTGGTGGGGCATGTTCATTTGCATCATCGCGATGATATAATGTGACACTGACGCGGGAGTAGGTCAAATCGACCATAGACCGGTGGGAAGGAAGTATTTGTGACAGAGCTTTAGTTGAGATGTGTATGTTATGAGGAGGAAACAGTTGGGTTGGTAGATTTTGATGATTGGTGATTGGTGGCCATGTGTTGCTGTATCAGTTCATTTGATAATTGTATCTGGAGATTGGAGAGTTTTCTCTGACAGCTCTTTTGGCTAGGTTTAGCTCATGATGCTGCAAATGATGGAGCTACGATGAGGACGAATTGCTGAATGAGTTGAGGAATAGACATTGTCAAAGCCATAGGTTCAAACAAAAAGATCAAACACAATGAAGGATAGTCTGGCGGTTCGGTGGCAGGACATTGAGGTCTAAATTAGGTTAGTGGAAGGTTACGGCGGCCATATCATCAGTGATGCCGACAAGAACCGAAGCTGATCCGATATTATGGTTGTTTTCGTGACGGCCTTGGCATGCAAAAAGCATGTGATTTGTGATGGATGGCGAGATGGCCGATAACCGCTCAAAACGCTTTAGCCCCGAGTTTTTTGGGTCGGAGTATAAAAAAAAGAGTCTATGGTCTTGTCACAATTGTCACATATTTATGTAAAACAGAAAGCAAAAGGGTAAGAAGGACAGGAATCACTCTTAGTGATATGAAGAACCATTTTTACAGTTAGTTTTTTCAAAAGGACAGAGTAAACCGTCATTTTGTAACAAGTTCCGTTAGTTTACATCATTTGTAAAATCTGGTTGTCTTGCAGATGACTTGTGTGGGCATGCATGAAAGTGTGAAATAAAAGGGGACTTTTGCTTTCTTCCAGAGGACAAAAACTCAATGAACCGTTGATAAAAACTGACCAAACCTATCTGTGTGAACACATTTATTGCACTACCTGCAAAATGCACTTGCGGTCATCATGCAAAGATACACCACTTTTATGAGTTTCATGTAGGATTCAAAAATATATACCATTGGGGACTTGGAAACCACCCTCATTGTTTGTCTTCGCACATCCTCTATGTTTGACTGATTAAGTGGCGTATCTTTGCATGGATGTAAGTGCACGTTTTTGATTATTTGAGCTCAAAATGAAACATTGCACATAAAAATCTAACATTGACGAACACTAGACAATACCTCCATTCTAATGATGCTGTGATCAGCATCATTGTGGTAATAGGACAGCTTTTATGATGTGCTTGCACGACAGAAGTGCACGTTTTTGCATGCACTGCGGTAAACATTATTTGAGCTCAAAATGAAACACTACACATAAAATCTAACATTAAAGGAAACTAGACGATACACCCATTCTAATGATGCTTTGATCAGCATCAAAGTGGTGATAGGACAGCTTTTATGATGTGGTCCCTTTTGTCGTTGCTACTTGAACATACTATCTACGAGTAAAAAAGACTTTGCTAGAAGTGGGAAAAGGTTAATTGTACCGTCCTTCCAGTGGCCTTTATTATTTCTAGTTGAGATGGAAATACAGCAATAGTCACGTCATGGTGGTCGAAAAATATGACACAAGGAGAGGAGACGGCAGTGATACCCAAATAGATCATGTGAATAGTTTATATTGTCACTACGACTTCACATGAATAACTAAAATATTGTCGATTTTATTTGCGAAGATCACAAAAATAACACAAATCACCAAAAATGTGATGTTATCAATGTGATATGTGATTTTTGTGGTCTTAAAGGTAGAACCGAGAAACATTGTAATATTTTGTATTTTGGCATAAATTCTTGTCTTTTTTTTTGTTCTCCGTCCCGTCTCCCGTCGGTTTCATTCGGTCGACCATGGTGAGATGCGTGCCGTGACATGAATATTATCGCCCAGAACAGTAGATAGTGGGTAGTGTCAACAGCGTGAATCTTTCATACTTCAGTTTCATCAGCAAAACTTTTCCGATTGACACGTTTAAAGATAGAATCTACACAAATAATGTCGACAACAATCAATGAATCCCCATCCAAACCACCCGAAGAAGAAGAAATACCCGTGTACCTCCAACGCCCCTCCTTCCTCCTCCTCCGCACCTCCTTAATAAACTATTTCTCCGATTCTCCCCACTACGCCTACCCCGCTAGGTTTAATGCTTCCAAACCCCCCTCGTTAAATTTAAGCGATGACGCTTGGGCGGCGTTAAAGTTACGCGTTGATCCCTTGGCTAGGGATATATTAGATCCCCATCGTTACTATTTGGTAGCGGTTGGAATGGCGGGATTTATCGCATTGGTGTTTTACGCAGTGAGACCGGGTTATGATCGAAAACGTATACAAATGCGTATCGGTGATGATGATCACTCATCACGTGTTAGAGACGACGACGATGAGATATTATATGATGATTATTTCCACGATGATGAATATGAACGACGGCATGCATTGGATGATGTTGTTTTGGCAGAGTATGAATATTTAAATACGGCTATTGAGAGGAAGATTTTGACTTGGAGGATAACATTGATTTTTACCCTGGTTGTGTTATTTGGTTCAGTTATTTTTATTGCGGTTCTAATGGAGAGGAGAAATGCAATGATTGATGATAGTATATGCTGTGCCATTGAAGAAATTAGACCGAGAATTGAGGGGGAGGGCATAGGGGTTGAATATAGGACTCGGAGTAGGGATTCTAGCTGTCTGGGAAAGTATATACGGCCTACGAGGGTGGTCGTATTTCGATATTTGGATCCGGATGGATCACAGGTACAGAGAGTGGTGAGGAGTGGGTGTGAGGGTCAGGGGGGTGCAAATGTGAAGAGAAATTTCTTTTCTGATGATTATCAGAGGAAGAATTTTGTGGCACGAAATGGAAGGAGATCAAATGAGAACCAAAGTGTCTTATTGGGGTTGGAGAAGCCTTCTAATTTCTCGTTGATATGAAAATTGGACTGAGCAATTAGTTCTATTCATTGAAGAGTGAAATTTCAATTCTATTTTGTGTTAGACGTGAACAGGTCTCAGAACTGTTTGTTACTCGTGACAAGTTGAACACAAAAACCTTTGATGCGGTGACAATATTTTCATTTTGGTGGACAAAGTAATGAAGATCAATTACAAGCTGATTCGGTTACCACTCACCAGCTGCAAGAATTGGTGAAAAGATGATGCTTCAGGAGGGACAAAGATGTCTCCAATACCACGAAACCTCAAACAAAAATACTTTGCAATCTGTCTTAGTCCAGGACCTTAATCTGGACTTGAAGACAGTGCTTTCAAAATACATCTTCTACATAAATTACTAAGATATTCATTAATTGCATGAAACACATTTTTTACAGGCTGTTCCACCAGATTATTCAAGCAAATTATTTACCATCTGGCACTCTAGAAGTATTGTGAAAAAAATGATTTTTCTAGTTTCTAGATGTGGAGTATTCACAGGCTGTCTACCACACATCTATTGATGCAAATGATTATGTTTGGTCCAGTGGATACTCTCATGAAATAATGTTGAGGAATGTTGAATAAAAATAAAGCCATTGGATTAGAATTTTCCAAGCTAAATACAATCAATACCATGCATTGGGTATTCATCAGATGAATTATTCTCTCAGGTCTTGGAACCAAGTAGAATTGCAAAGTAACCATAGACACACTTGGCTTTGTCCGGCGCAGATTCGTCGATTAGCTTCCATCCTAGCGCGGCAGCAGATCGTTTCACTACTCCGTAGAGACATACTTCTCCCGCAAGGAAAGTGATTTCATGGCTGCTACTATTTGTCATTGTATGATTCTATACTATTGGTTTGAGCTGCATTCAGTAAGTCAAAGTTGTTGCTTTGTGCGTGGTTAGACGTGTGCTGTGTTGTTGTAAATTTCACCTACTCTGATTTTTAAAATTAGCTGTGGTATGGTATGCAGACAACGCCAACGTCAATTATCGACATAGAGCTCGAAGAACAACAGACTCTGATCGAATTGAAGTCGAACCAACTCAAATTGGTGCATTGGGAGTTGGGTCGTTTCTTATCCTTACTTGCGGAATCATGTTCATATTACTATGCATTGTTGGCACTGCGATGAAATGATCTGGTGGGTTATATTTCACCATCACATTGGCATACAGCTCATTAATACTTTTCCTCACAAATGCTAAGTGACAGAGCCAATGGCTTATCCCTGATAATATTGTATCTGACGTTGATGATCTATGGCTCACACATATTCTTGTTGGGACTGCCATTGTCATTGGCTGTGTAGTGGGATTAATCACATGAATATGGTTTCACTTTTTGATTGTGATCGTGACCAAAGACATCGATACAGGCGATACAGATATGAGAAGGAAAGGCTTTGGTCGACTGAGGTTTTTTGTTTTAGAAGGAGGTATCAGTGAGCGGCTGAGAACTGTAGCCTGGGTGCTTCTTGATCTGGTATAGAATTCAATGAAATGATCAACAAATATAATTCAAAAAATTAGTTCAGACACAACCAATTATCAATTGCTCAATATTGTATTCCCCATAAGTAAATATCAACCATTCGTGCTCATGTCTTCAAGTCTGTATTTCACTTTGAAACATGACTTTTCTATGTTAACTCTTCCGCGGCTGCTACAATCCCCTCATTGCAGTACAATATTGATTTTGTGATCAGGCATCGGGTTCATTTGGAAATGAACAGAGACTGTTAGCTGGAACTCACATTAAGAGAAAATCACAGACTCAACCAGTCACAGAGTACAACCACGACCCATTGCTATGTATCTTCTTTAGTGTTATATTTTAACATAACCAAACATTTTAACAGCTGGTTTTCATTTGGGATGCAGACTATCTCATTCTAATCCTCAATATTCGTTAGTTACTCAACTTCAAAGAGGCAGGTATTTGCCAATAGATCAAATTCAGATAGAAAAGTACTTAATCCATGCAACTGCAATGCATGTGTTTGACCTCTTCCAAAGCCTCTCTAGAGGAAGATAGTTGTAAGACTTCCCCCAGTCTCATCCCAGCATTCCTTCTGAAATTGAACAATGTAGCGCACTACTTACTAGGTACACATGACGTAGGTTGGCAGATCCATCTAGCTAAACAGTACAAGAAAACACCCAAAGCTAGAGAAGCAACATGCATGCATCAGCATTCACTTACAATCATGGTCATTGTTACACCTACAGAGTTGGCTCCTGAGATTAGTAGGGCATCAGAAATCTTTGGAATAAGCTTGGGCTTTGGTTTGAATGGCTCAGCAATGAAAGTTGAATGGCTGCACTGGATAAAATCATGGCATGTGACTCTTGGCTGTGGGAGAGATTTACATGCGGCTTTGAGGAAAAATTAATGACGAATACAATAGATGATGCTTGAACAATGTACAGGAGCAAACGATTGTGGTCAGGTCTGGATGCTGGCGTGAAAGGTGGCCTGTAGCAGCTCGTGAAGTGTGACCGGAGGAGGGTTGGATTGGGGATGAGATTCTCTATGAGAACCATGATCCTTATCTTTTCACTGTCCAACTAATAGAGAGGGTGGTGAATTATCTGAGGAAATGATTATTGCTAGAAGAGTAAAATTTCATGGGTGCTACTCTCGTCGATGCTTACAATGGTTTCTATGAGCTGTTGTGTTATGAGATGTTATGGATTGTGCAGCAAAGACAAGATCAGAATATAGGTCAGAATCATTTTCATCATTTCAGCATGAAGTCTCTCGCTCTTTAGACTTTGACTCGTCGTCTGACTTCACTGTAAATTTGCCAGTGCTGTCACTTTTTAACTCTTCATCCAACTTCATCATCCGACTTGACTGTAAATATCGTCTAGTCAGCGCACAGCCAAAAACTACAGTTTGCGACTGGTTTTTTAACTTTATGCTTCTGCAACTTCTCCCACAACAGTTTTCAGCCTTAGCCCAGTCCCCAACTTTTGTAGCCCTTGACTTCAGCTTTTATTCGGTATTCTGATGAGCCTCTAGCTCCAATTTTTGGCCAAGATATGCCAATTTGACCACCGCCACCTCCATGAAGTTTGACACTGTAGGTTTCAGTTCCGATCCAACGCTCCATAAATAATCCATCTTCCTCCCCACGCCACCCATTCAAACGCTACAATCCCCCTACCAACACTGTCCCCCAGCGATGCGTAATCCCCCAGCACCATGGTGAAGAAGCTTACCAAGCAACCTGATGGCTCCGTGAACGTGGAGAAGGTGCCAAATTATCTCGACACCCCCGCCGATGCTGCCGCAGCTGATTTGGCGGCCGAAACGACCACCCAACCCCCAGTAGACGATGATTCCATCCACAGACGACCTAACACGAGGGCCTCCAGTAGGCGGAAGCAGCAGGATCCATCGATTAATCGCCAAGAACGACCAATTCGTGAAGCTGCGTCGTCGAAAAAATCATCCAAATCAGTCAAAAAATCTCAGTTATCCAATACGGCAGCTCCCCCAACAGCATCAACCGCCACCTCCACCATAAAAACCTCCTCTCCTAGTCCATCCTCGGGGGCGGCTAATGTGGCTAATCTGTCCAGCGTGCAGGAGAATCGGGATTCACCATCAAATTCGGGCTCAAAAATAGCATCAAAAATAGCCACATCACCATCAACACCTACCGCCGCAGCCATCAGTCGCCTATTTCATCCAAATGCACCTACCACCACCACTACCAATCCATCAATCAGTCAAACGGGTGTATCTGTGCCTTCAGATAAGGGGGGAAAGACCCCACAGTCTCCCAACGCCTCCACATCCACCCCATCAAAGAACGCGATTCAGCCATCAACAGGTGACGACAAGAAATACTCATCACCACTCCTCCCTTCTGCATCTGTGAATCCTCCTTATCCCCTCTTTGGAGAATTTGAAAAGAAGAAACAGTTTAAGAATCCCACCCACGCCAAGGAGTGGATGTATCATGGTGCTGCCAATTCCATGCGCAGGGTTGCTTATGCTGAGCCAGGGGGTCCACCTCCTGTGTTTAAAGACGCTCAGCATGTAGACGGGTTGTCAAGATTCATCTCTTCCAGTACTGTTGCGTATTTCTTGGTTCATCCAGAGTACTCTGATGAAGAGATTTCTGAACGGTTTTCAAGCAGTTTGGGTGACATTCTGGATGAAGGATTTATTAAAGAGTTGTTATCTGTACGCTCTGAATTAACTGCCAACAGCCTTGGCATTACTGAGTTGATGGAGAAGGACTATGAAGCACAGAAGGACATGTGGATCAAATGTGCCAGAGATGCAGGAGACAAGAACTTTGACTACTCAGTTATGTTTCGGGAGATGAAAAATTTAGCCAAGGACATTGGCGATGGGAAGTCTGATAAAGAAGATGATCAAAAGCCACCTGCGGCATTAGCAAATGCTGCCTCTGCTGATGGGAAGTCTGATAAAGAAGAAGATGATCGAAAGCCACCTGCGGCATTAGCAAATGCTGCCTCTGCTGATGCGATGCCTCCTCCTGAAACCCCCACCGCAAAACTGAAGAACTTGTCAAGGCTTTGTGGATATCTCAATGATGAGATCACAAAATATCAACCCACTCTTTCTCCGGAGCAGAAGCAAGCGGTTAGTCATCTATTGTTCACATTTGGACATGAGTTTACTCTGTTGTTACTCACAATGTATTCTCTCCCTCTATTATGTGTTAGATTGCAGCTGCTTCTGGATCTCAAGACAAAGTTGCTCCAAATGATGAAGGAAAGGCAGTAGATGAAGAAGTTGCCAAAGAAGAGAAAGGATCAACAGATGATGGCAATGAATTGAAAGAGAAGGATCTAGTTCTTGAAGGAGAGAATACTACACCAGTGGAAACGAATTTACCTCCTAAGGAAGGAGATGCAAATGCAGGCAACAATGATCCTCAAGAAAATGATGATGTTCAATTCGACAACACGGGTGATTTTGATGTGAGGTAGAATTGTTCTTATTTATGAGTATGTACTGAATGACATCTAACACTTCAACTGATTTATGCTTCATTCACAGGACCAACACGACGATGACATCTCTAGATTCTCTAGAGACAGTGGTACTGGAGATTCAGCTAATTCCAACCATAATGACAACAAAGGTGGCAGTGACACTAATGACATCCCCTCTATCCCTCCTGATACAATAGACATGTGTGCCTTAGTCAAGAATGCATCTCACACTGACTCCAACCGTTTGGAAAACCCTTTTGCTAAGAAGAAAGTATTAAAAACCCCGGAGAAGTTAGCGCTGGACAATCTGGATGAGGCATCACGCCATTCTTATGCATCTAAGGAAGAGGAAGCACCAGCATCTGAAGACGAGGACTCTCAACCCTCCATGTCAGGAAATGATATGGACATCTCTAATCACGAGACACCGCAGCGGTCTAATATTTCACCTCCTTCCGCGGTCAAGGCGAAGTTTACTGAGAAGCAGCTAGTGAACATCCGAGCTAAAATGGATAATGGATGGGCCGTATCACATTATCGCTGCGAGAAATGTACAGCATTTGGAGTGGCTAAAGAATCAGACACCAAACCTGCTTCAAAGCGTTGTATGTTGTGTTACCATTGGGTTGGTGGGAGGCGAGGGAAGTTTAAAAAGAAATCTAAGAAAGGTCAATCGCAGGGTGACTTGAAGCAAGATTTTGATGACGCGAGTTCTGATGTTAATAAAGAAGGAGCTGGACTGAAGGACCCACAGGAACCTCCGGAGGTAGCTAAGATGATTGCTGAGAAACAAAAGAAGAATCCTGTTGCACCGGCGAGGAGGAAAATTAGCAGCAGGAAAACAAAACCCAATTCGGTAGCTACTACTAAGGAACCTGACGCAGCTGCCTCTAAGAAGAAGAGTAGGAACTACGACCCACCCGAGCAGGCTGAAGTCCATCAGAGCCAAATCCGGCCCGAGCACATCAGTCCATTAAGTGTTGGTCTTGACACATCACACCACGATGACCGCGATGGAGACGACAGTTCCCAAGAGTCTTCAGTGATAGAAACTTCTGAGATGTTGGAGCAGTTTGGGTTGAACGAGCTGATTGGAGATGGTGGAGACTCGGACATTGAAGGAGAGGGTTGGGAGACTTTTAACGACTTCCACACTACCGCTTACAACTCGAAGATAGCTAAGATAGTTGGGGAGACAGAACTGGAAGACATGAACGTTGCGGATGTGCCAGAGAACTGGACTGGGAACAAGTTAATTGATGATGAGTATGATTGTGGGTTGCCTGGCGCTCCACCAGGATGGATTCCTCCAGGTCCTCCAGAAGGTTGGTCTCATAATCCAGAAACTGACCGCGGAGAACCTCACTTCCAAGATGTTGACAACCCAGGCGCATGGAGCGACTACACCTTCAAGGCATATTTTGGGGGCAATGCCAAGTCCAACCTTTACAAGTGGCACGAGAGTCCAACCGGTGCTCAGCCAGTACCTGTTGATCAAACAAGTGGAAAAAGAGTCATTAATGGATATGAATTCTTTTATCAAGGTTGGGAATCGGAGCCAGGATTAGATAATCTGAAGAGGGTGGGTGCATCGCGAGACGACATCCTTCCAGAATCACGTCGATTGAAACTGAAGGCACAACTGTTGAAGGATCTGGGTGTGACAAGGAAACGAATGACAGACACGGATGCATTGTTCTTTTTCTTCATGGTGCTACCAAGCTGTGACCCCAAGTTGTCTGATGTAAAAGATGATCCTCGTCTACCATATTTCACTGAGGTCAGTCGCTTTAGCAATTCGTATGCTGTCAACAAAGTTCAGTGGGGAAACTACAAGAACACTTTAAAGTACATGGATGTTAGGGAACTCATAAATTGGAGAGGCAGCATCCTTATGAATAAGAATTCAAACTACTACTCCAATTGGGATGACACTAATGCTTCTACTTACAATCCTCTAATTGCAAGTCGGATGTCAGCAAGAAGGGCCCAAGACATCAAGGCTACGTACAAGGTTTGTGATTATGCATTAGAGATACCGAAAGGTGAGAGGGGGTATGATCCAACTCAGAAATATCGGTTGACATGGGATGTTCTATTCTACAATACAAGGGCATTAATCGAGGATGCTGGCCTCGATACCACGATGGATGAGACTTCATGGGGATCTGCTCATTATGCAGAGATGCATGGAAGATTGAAAGATAAACCTGGTATTTCCAAGGGGGGACAGCATACTGTTTTGGTGGATTCCGTAACCAGGTTACCCCTTTATTGGATACCAAGGAATAAGAGCATCAAGAGACACGAAGAATTTCAGCAAGAAGGTCCATCCGAGGTCAAGCGAATGAAAGATTTGATTGATAAAGACCTGCGATCTGAAGAAAATCCTACAGGGTGAGTACAAATTCAAGTATGTTTTGCAGCTTATGCCTCTGCTTGTAACTCAATCTGTTTAATTTTGCACAGAATTTTCAAGGAGCCACCTCACATCTGCATGGACAATCACTTCTCCGGTGATATCCATGACAACTCGCAGGGATCGGCTGTGTCAAGGTGTGCCCAACAAGTATTTTCACCACAAGAAAAAGGAAGTATCAAGTAGGTCCAGGGCTGCTAGGTTTGACAATCCCATTGTGGCGGTGAAGTATGTACGTCAACCAGCTAACTCGGAGCACAAGGACTACAGGGTTGTTATTGTTTCGTTTCAGTCTACTGGAAGTACCAATATTACCACTGTCAATACCCTTGATAAAGTGGAACTTTATGTGGAGCAGAAGGAACGAGGAAGAGGACCTGACAAGAGAGTGTGGGGAATCGAGATGAATGAGGGCAGGAGAACCTACCTCTCTCTTTATAGCGCTGTGGACAAGGTTGATCAAAAACTGCGCTTCCACAAGATGACTTTTAGGAGTTATAAGTGGTGGCATTCTCCTGACAATCATGCCTTTGCAATGGCGGTCTCCACGGCCCATGACATCTACAAGGAATGCGCGTCTGGGAGAGTGGATCCGGCTTGGAAACTAGACAAGGTAGCTGGCGGGGCTGAATGGCATGACAAGATATGCGAGCAAATGGTGATGTATGATCCGACCCATTTGAAGTACCCAGGGGACCGTTTTTTCAGAAGTGTCACCAAGATCAACAAGAGCAGGCGAGGTAGAGCCAAGGGTACTGTGGAGAAGGGAGCAGATGGAAAGTATCGAGTCAGTTTTGAGAAGTATTGTGACGCTATGAATCCAAGAGGTAGGGGAGCAGTGAGCAGGTTTTGCATGGAGGGAAGTGAACTCTTTAAGAAACACATGTCCTCTATGGTTCAGGTTGGGAGGGCGAAGTGTGAGGTTTGTGGGAAGACTTGTTTCTGGCGTTGTAATTTGTGCGGAGCACGGATGTGCTTGAAGAGTGAAAAAAGTGTTGGTTCGCTTTCTTGTGTTGTTGATTATCATTCAGAAGAATATTTTGGGTTGACTATGGGAGATAGGGTGGACATTGCTGGGGAAGGTAGGAACAAGTTTGCTGGAGTCACTAAAAGGGAAGTGTCTGAAAATAGGAAGCACATTGGAAATTTGAGGAAGAAGATGAGGAAGGATGATATTTAAGTGTTTCTTAACATGTTTGTGAGGGGAATAAATTATTTAATCTTGTAGTTCATGTTTGAAATTGGGGTGGTTAATAGAAATAACATTAAGTTACTACTTACTGGACTGTCATGAATCTCACTAGGATGCTTGCGCCAGGTGATTAAAGTTTAGTTGAAATTTGCAGCCAGAGACTGTTGTTCATTAAAAATAAGACATTAAACATAGGAATTGGTACAAAAGCTACAGATGATTAAAAAAACCGATTAATAAAATATGTAGTTTGTAACAATTTGGGTGCAGTTAAATGCTACACCACGTAACATCACAAGCTACAATCTGTAAATTTAAGTCGTTCGCATAGGAATTGGTATGTGGAGTCTAAAATATTTTAATGGCCGTAAAATGGAGTCCGGGTAAAAAATGTAGTTGCAAGCTACACCACATGACATCACAAACTACAATGTTTAAAATTTTAAGCCACACGTGGGAATCAGTATGATGATTAAAAACAGATCGAGTTGGCAGGTTGGGAAAAAATGTAGTCGCAAGCTATCGCATATGCAGTCATAGACTGCATTTCACTACATCGCGCGGTCAACGTAGGAATTAGTATTCCTGCGTGAAATTGGACTACTTTTGACATTAGCGAAAAATGTAGTCTGCGACTATGGCGAAAGCAGTCTGCAACTGAAGGTGATTGTGCGCTGACTAGACGATACCCCTCTTTCCATACATTTTGATAAATGTAATATGTCCTGTGTTGCAAAGGGTCTTGTTAACAAATTTGACCATTTAATTAATAAGAAGGTATCTTTGGAAACAAAAGCTCAAGTTTAATGACCGCAGTGAAGCCTTCAACCCATCAGTGAGGTTTGCGAGGAATGGTGATTGGTAATAGAAGCCAGTATTATTGCAGCAGACCGCATGATTGAAGAATTGAAGCATGCCGGGGTTCCCCATTGCTGTAGAAAATTGTATAGAATCAATATATTTAATGAATGCTTTAATGAGCACCTGTCAGGTCAAAAATGAAGACTGTTTTGAAAAGATTAGGTAACTTCTCAAATGTTCCCTTCTTTAACAGAACCAATTGATTCTCTTTGATATTGAACACAGAATTATCACAGTTCGTCTTCCACACTAGCACCAAGAGTGCCCGTGACAGACTACGCCAAGAAGCAAGCCGCCGCCGACACAGAACCCTCACCGACATTGCAACCGCCGACCTACAGCGGGACATGACTGAAGTGCTCATCTCCTCCTCGTCCTATCCTCTCATTGCCATGGCTCGCTCCGTCAAAAGCCACCGCCGCCCCAACGACTTGTTCATCATCTCACTCAAGCGGAAACTCTACCTGGACCTTTTCCCTCCAAGCAACTTACCTACTTGTGCGTGTGGGAAGTCGATCGATCCCAAAGGCAACCACATTTTCAATTGTGCCGACATCTCCAAGTGGGGCTGCCACAACCGAATAAGAGACGGACTCAAGCCCATCCTGTGCCACATGCTCAAAACCGCCCAAGTCATCCACCCCAACTCCAAGCTTTTTACTGAACCCACCGGGGTAATCCCTTCCATACCCAACTGTAGGCCGTTTGACATTTCCTTCCGTCCTGACAACAGCCTCTCCACCCATGACCGAGCACCATGCCCTCTGACAGAAATTGGATTTGATGTCACCATCACCTCCTCTAAAGGCCACCTTCCTCCCTCTCAATCAACTGCTGCTAAAATCAAATCGGCCATTGCCGTTAACAAGCATTTGAGTGAGAAGGAGAAGAAGAAGCTTTTACGAGGAGGAATGGTTGACTCTCATTCAGTCTATGTATCAGGGGATGCCATCATCGGGCACCTCCTTCAAAATGACATGGCCCTCATCCCACTAGCAATCAGCCCATATGGACGTTGGGGCAACATGTTCCACACCTTCCTCTTTGGCTTCAACGCCCTCTCCCGCACCCTCACCTTCCGTTCCAACGAATGCAACGCGGCCAGAATGTACCACCTCTCCACTTCCTATCCAACCCCCATCGGCCTCATCCCTAATGCAACCAACGCCTGGAAGCTGTCTAAGCCAGACTCTCAATATTTCTTTGGCCACTCTCATACTGCTCCAACCCCAAAGGAATACTTCTTGCAAAAAGCTGGACTAGTCATCTCCGACGCCCTTGCCATCCATCTACGTGATGCCAAACGTGGCACACTCCACCGAAAGGCCCCACCAGCAACTCCCAATCCCAACCCCCACAATGCCCCCAACACCCCCATCAGACCCCCCCCTGGATTCCCCCCCATACCCCCACCAATCGCAACCCAATCACCCCTCCCAGCACAGACAGGCATAAGCCACGTCTCGTCGCCCCAAGATACCCTTTCCCCAGGCTCCCAGTCAGGTACTGTTTTGTCTTTGTCTGGCAGCCTTTGTATAGATATAGGTAGCATATAAGCTACACACGTAACATAGTAGTATCATCATCATCAGTACATCTACTGCAGGCAACGTCTCGGGCAAAAAACGTATAGACCCTGCTGAGAGGTGCTGAGATCTTGAGATTGGCAAGGAGTAGAACCGTCACCAAGCTAGGGATCATCTAGAGGGAATGAATGACTGTTTCAAATCACGCCCAATCATTTTTATAGTACAGCCCTTTCGATGGGGCTGTTCTGTAAAGACTAATTCAAGGGATTGCATTACCATAAATACGTCTAAAATAATCGTGAGAGAAAAGTAAAATCCGAACCACCGCCCACCGCGATCGATCCACTCCATCACCATTCACCATGGCCAAGGCGAATGGCACTGTTCTCTGTTGTAGTTGTTAGTTGTTGCATTGTATTGCAGAAGGAAAGAGACGACGACAAATCAATAGTATATCATTGCGAAAAGTAGTAACAGGCACGAGGCACACGAGAAGATAGAGCAACCTAATCTAACACCATGAATACCAAACCACTTACGAGGCGAAGAGGCCCCTCTCTTCTCCCACTCCTAGCATCATCCTTCCTAGCCCTATCACCATCACCTTTTGCATCTGCCCACGACAAAACCATGATTGCCTACTACGCCTCCTGGCAATGGTACGATCGAGCCCAACACGCCAAACCATCCAACCTCGATCACTCAAAAGTAACACGGTACAACTTTGCCTTCTTCCAAGTCGACACCCTAGGTAACATTTGGGGCACGGATTCCTGGGCCGACCCCATTGTGCTCTTTGGAGACTTTAATTGGGCAGTAGCCCCCGGAGAAGGAGTCGAATATTGTTCGTGGGATACGCCTACCGATCCACCGGCGTGTGCTGCGCATAATTATGAGACGGGGCTGATTTATCAGTCTAGGGCTGCGGGTGTTGAGATTTATCCCTCGATTGGGGGGTGGACGCTTTCGGACAATTTTCCAGCTTTGGCGGCGAGTGAGGCGGCGAGGACTAAGTTTGCACAGGGCTGTGTGGAATTGATTAAGAATTATGATTTTGATGGGATTGATATTGGTAGGTTGGATTTATGTTTGTTGGTGTTGCTGTATTCTGACATTTTTCATGGTCATCTAATCGTCCTCTCTCATATCAGACTGGGAATACCCTGGATACGCGGCTCACAGTGGAACCCCGGCTGATAAGGAGAACTACACCTTGTTTTTGCAAGCCATTCGTGATGCTTTGGATGCACTGGAAGCAGAAACTGGCAAGTTTTATGGGTTGACAGCTGGTAAGTTGTTAAAGAAACAATCTGCATAAAATATTGGCTCATGTTATTTATTGGCTCATGTTACCTGTTTTATTCAACCTCTAGCCTTGCCATGTGGTCCAGACAACATTGGCAACATTGAAGTCGAATCAGTCAAAGATATACTCACAGAGTTCAATCTCATGACATATGGATTTCACGGAAGTTGGGAAGCTAACACAGGTATCAACGCTCCTCTTTTCGACCCAAATGACAACGACCTTTCGATCGACGGTTGTGTGAAAAACTGGATGGCTGCAGGCGCCCCTCGAAGTCAACTTAACATTGGATTGCCTTTCTATGGCAGGTAAGATGAAGTACAAGTTAGATCGCCCCTCATTCGCGAATGTTGTCGACTTAGATATTAATGACTTGCGCTGCTCAATTTCGAATGCAGATCTTACCTTGGAAGTGGCATCACCGGTAAAGGCCAGCCTTTCGCAGGTGGTGCTGATGCATTGACCTGGTCTGACGACGAGGGTACACCACAGTTCTTTAACATTGCCAAGAAGCTGTCAGAGTTTACTAGTGTGAGAGATGAAGAGACCAAGACACAGATTGCGTATAACATGAATGGATTTTTGAGTTATGATGACGAGCTGGCTATTTGTGACAAGACTGAGTATGCCATCAATGAGAACCTTCATGGCTTTATTATATGGGAGATTAGTGGTGACGTAATGGAGGATTTGTGAGTTCGTATGAAAAGGTTTCTTCTGCCAAATCATGTTTGTATGCTAATTATTTCACTCACATGATACCTTTTCGCAGTTCCACCCCTCTTCTCGACGCAGCCAACAATCGTCTAAACAATCCAGACGTCTTATGTGACGGCGTTACAGCAGGCTCAACATCACCTACTACTACCCCGACGGAAGCGGACTATACAGGGTTTTGGTATCCAGAGGCAGGCACGTGTGTCGAGAGTAATGGTAGTCTACCATCTTGGATTGATAGTGATGATCTATCTGAATCCAAAGAAGAATGTTGCGATCTACATTTTCCTTCAACCAATGGATGCCTGGATGCTGAACGTCCAAATAATACTCCAGCTAATGGCCCCACACACAAGCCAACGAATCAACCGCTGAGCAATGTGCTTCCAGACGATGTGTTGTATTATCCTGACTATGGAAGCGATGGCACCAAGGCCGAATGCCTTCACGGTGGAGAAATGCCGGAATGGATGAATAGGAACATGCTCAAAACTAGTTCATTTGAGTGCTGCACTACCTATTTTCCTTATAACAAAGAAGAATGTGACCAAGGTACTGACAGGTATCCCTACTACCCTGACTTCCAAACAAACACATGCATTAGCAGTAGGATTCATCCAGATTGGATGGCGGGAGATTATCTGCAGAAGAATCAGTGGCTTTGTTGTGAAACGTTTTTCTCACATGATACCGACTTGTTATTGGGCTGCCAGAATCAATAAAACTCATGTGCATTGAATTTATAACACTAGAATTTCCTCACACATACTTGTGTATTTTAGTCTGGAACAAACTTACATTTTATGCACATATTCTCACTTTTCTGGTTCGCCACACATAATTAGGACCTCTGAAGTCAGGGGTCATGGTACTTGCTTTGGTGTTGATCAAAATCATATAGGTTCTGTTTTGGGCTAATAACAGCAAGAGACAACAGTTGGAGCCATTCCTTATGTATGGCATCCTCTGTGAAAGAATGGCACCAAAACAGAAAGAGCTGACAAAGTTACAAGCTTCACTTTTCACTACATACTAAGAAACCCTCTGGCTGAAGATGTGGTTTATAGAAGAATCAGATCATCCTGTTTTGAAGGAGTGGCACCTTCCTCCATACCATTGCCCTATTCCCATAGTCATTAAAGGTCCAGCTAATAGAAACAACAAGGATACTTAGTTGGAATTGTCATTTCGTGTCATGTCAGCTGGAGGCTCCTTCATGGCCACCATGTCTGTCATGTCATGTCATGTCATCTGACATTCCAAAATGTCGGCGCGACATGTCAGATATTCATGTCGGCTGGTGGTGCTGACATTGACACAAATAGCAGTCAAATAATGTCTCACTGCTGACATTTTCAGTACAAGGTAAAACAAGGCACAAGGACTCATTAAATCATCGTAAGACTGTACAATATGGTATATATTAGACACTCATAACTTCAGGAAACAGCATTTTATGTTAACCTCTACTAACCCTCCCTCCCTCAAGCCAAATGACACTCATCGTCGTCTTCTTCGGCCTCTACCTCCTCGAGATTCCTCCTCCTCACAATCATCACTGCATCTTCCTGCTAAATTAAATAAAATGAGAGAACTGTTACACTAAAAATACTCATGAGCAAATATCACCAACCACTATTCCACAAAACCTATATGGCTGATGGAAAGGGGAGGGTGGCAGTCATTTGAGGTGCAATGGAAGAGGAATAACAGCTGCGATGGGGGGAAATGAGCTGATTTGCATTCGTGTGCCCTGGATTTAAAGAAGCATAATAGTTAAGTTGGACAAACATTGTCTATAAAGAGACCATAAAAATCAAGACTTACTGCGGGAATTCTGAGGCACCACCAATATCACTTCCATAAGAGGTAGAAGATTGACAGCGGTTTGTCCTCTCCATTCTCCTTTCCGCCATTAAAAGAATCCTGTATCCGAACTTTAGGAGCTGTTCTCTTACAAGGCGTCTTGGGGGGACGGATTTCTTCAGGGAGGATCTTACGAATGTGCAAAAGGTGAGATTAAATAGTATTGAAGATGTAAAAAATGGGATGGTAGCTCACATAAGAATCCTCTTGAAGACGGTCTGATCAAAGCCGAACAGAGGGGGTCAAGGGAGATTATTAGAGTTGGGGGGGAGATGGGACTCTAAAACATGAGTTGCAGAAGGGGGATAATGGAAGTTAGTTAATGGTGATTTAAAAAAATAGTATCAAGTAAATAAACATGGGGAAGCAGCTCACCTTGTTTCTCACTTCAAAGCCGCCCGTAGCGAGGTTTGGAGAAATGGTAGTATGGTTTGATGAGGGGGGTGGGGGTCTGAAATATTAATTGTAAGGGAGGGGGGTCATTGAAGTTAGTAAATGGTTATTTAAGATTATTGTTCGGGGTGGGACTCTGAAATATTAATTGTAGGGGAGGGGATCATTGAAGTCGGTAAATGGTAAGTTGAAAATATTATTGAATGTATCAAGAGGGAGCAGCTCACACAGAGAAATGCCGCGGCGGCTCGTGGGAGACCGGCAAAGAGGACGAATTCGAGGCTCGGATCGTCGAAGCGTCCCGAAAAAAACGGTAGATGCACTCCCCCCTTTCCATCTTCCCCTATTACAAGAATTGATTTTGTTCATTAGGCTCAAATAAATTAATAAAAAACTATTCGACAAAGAATAAACTCACGCGTGGGGAAAGCCACCTCAAAAACAAAATCGCGAACGCATTTTAGAGTCTCCCCCCGTTTGCCCTTAACTTTCATGAAAGTTTTGATAACTTGAAAAATAAGTATATAATTGATCGATTGAATAGATCATAACAAGCCAAAACTTACTGGGAGGGGGGCTGGATTCTGCTGCTGCTCCTGCGATTTGAGCAGCACGAAAAAACGGTCCAACCCGAAGGCGATCGATCTAACAACAAAAATGGTGTTTTTGTAGGGGAAATGGGCTGCGGGAGCTCTGCGGTGGCTTGTGGAAGACCGGAAAGAGAGGGGAAGGAGCGGAGGTGGAGCCGAGCTCATTCAATAGCCTTCAATTATTGCGGCGATTCGGACGGCGGCGAAAATTGAATGAGTGCGCCAACCAGTTGAAGCAATGCAAGTTCGAGTCGACGTCAACCATTGCTCGCAAGACTGACCGGATGGTATCAACGGGTTAAAAAGCTCTCGTTGACCTTTCGCATTCAACGGGCGCGTTTCGATCCACGTGGAGCCTCCGAGCTGACATTTTTGTGCGTGACTCAGCCAGTGATTCTGTCAGTTCCAGTCACAATGTCTCCGAGACATGGGTTGTGTCAGCAACCTCAGCGACATTTGAGTGTCAGCAGACATGACATTGACATGTCAGCTGACATTCCCAACTAAGCCGTGACATGTACCATTAGATATGTTACTACCTCTGTAGCACCAAATCTAGCACCGCTTCAAGGTTCTTTGTTAAGAATTTTGTGCACTATCGTGATTGCTTGTCATCTACAGAATTAATTGCCGAGGAGCTGATGTATATTCTTTGAAATGCTGAGAGAACATGAATTAAGGTACAAAGCTCAAGACTCAACACTCTTCTTTTTGGTAGAGAATTACTTGTTTTAATGAAAAGATCAAGTCTCATTTGGAGGAAGTGAAAACATTGAAAAATTGAAAAGTGACAAGTAGATTGTTAAGCAGCACGGGTTGATCTGTCATCTGCACAACTGTGAATTTCGTGCTGTGTTGGAGACGGGTGGCTAATTGATACTGACATTGGATGTTTGATGGAATCTAATATTTGGAGTAGCCTTTGAGCGATGAACGGCATGTTGTGAAGAGCTGTTATTTGATTCATTTGGTTACAAATCAATTTAATTGCATGCAAGAGAATTGCAATTCTCTGAAGCTAACGCTCACTTCAATCTGAAGTCTTGAGCAAAGTAAAACCCTTCATTGTCTCCTCTCAAAATTGATGTTCATACTGATCAATGGAGCATTGGTTTGTAGTTCCATAACGCTGATTTTTCATTCAAATGGCTGCTTTAGTAGTAGTAGTAGTAGTAGTAGTAGTAGTAGTAGTAGTAGTAGTAGTAGTAGT
>JALLAY010001419.1:0-10516 GCA_036939635.1 Cyclotella baltica | reverse complement strand
CCATTCCATGGAGAACAAGATTGGGTAAAGAAACGGGTACCTTTGAAAAAATTTGTTAGGCCGGTACAACATGAGCTGAGGCACATAGCCGCCCTGCGCCCCCCCTCTCGACCGCCGCCGCCGCCACCCGACGCAACAACAACATACACCCAACAGCACCAAAAGTAAACGGAACCACTGAACAGAAAAGGACGAATCACCATGTCCTCTCACAAAGTAGGCATCCCAGCAACAATGCAAGCCAAACTCGATGGCATGGCATCCGAATCTTCTCAACCCGCCACAGCAGCTGCGGCTGCATCAAAACCATCCGCACCGGCATCCACCTCACGTCCCATCCATCCTGCGGTGCTTACGGCATTTGGACCGGGAAAGGGAGGGGGAAGTGCTGAGTTTTCGGTTTGGGGGTATTTGACTCGTCCTAGACCCACATCAACAACAATGAATGGCGGTGGAAGTGATGGTGGTGGTGATGCCCCGCTGCCCAATTTAATCACGGCACAATCCAACGCGTTACGAGTCTACACCCTCCTCCCACACGGGGGCACATTAGCTCTAACCGCAGTCTACGATAATCTTGCCGGAACAATTTGTTCATTGGACGTGGTGCCCGGTGGCACTGGCGGTGGAGACATGTGCTGTTGTGGCAAGAGTAGCAATTTAAATGATGAGTTTGATGCATTTGATAATGCCAGTGATAGATGCAACTGCTGCTATGATGGACTGCTGATTGGATTTGCGGGTCATCCGAGACTGTCGTTGGTTTATCCTTCTACTCCCATGGTTGGTGGGGGGTATTGGAGTTCATCTTCTGCAGATGTCGTTGATACCAAGTCTGATGCTGAAAAGGGTAAAGATGACAAGGGGTTTCATTATGGAGTAGGTCAGGGAGGAGTCCTTCTAGCCAGCTCCATTATTGACTTGACACCAGCTTTGATTGAAAGATCAATGGGTGGCACCTCGTACTTGGAACAAGATATGATTGTTTCAGTAAGCACAACTAGCTCAACTGCCAATGGTGTAGATGTTGAAAGCAGAAAGGGATACAATGACGATCCAAGTGTATCAGTTGTTCTGGGTGGAGGAGTTGCCGTTGCCTCATTCTCTTTGCCCAAGGCATCTCGCCCAGACGAGGGATCATCAGCTTCATGTTCCTGGTGGAGGATTGCATCAGAACCGTACATTCTACCATTATCATTTCTCGCTTCTAAAATAAGAGCTGATTTTGGCGGGGGCAATGTGTCATCAACAACAGCCCCGGTAGTCAAGGGTAAGAATCAACCCGCTGCAGTTGGACATTCGGGGACTGTAGGACATGGGTTTGGAGATATTCTAGACATTGCATTTTTAAGTGGATACACCGAGCCTACATTGTTGGTTCTTCATTCCAACCCCAAAAGAGGAGGTGGGAGGCAATGTATAGGTCGTATGGGAAGGACCGAGGAGATTCCCGTGGCAAGTAACGAAATCGAGAAAAAGGTTGGCGACTACGAAGATCAAATGGAAGATGACAATAAGCAGCCACCAGAAACAATGGCCACTGGAACCAAGTACGGTCTGACACTCACAGCCATCAGCTTGGCAATTCATCAACATCGATCCGTGGTGTTGTGGAGTTTGACCGATGCCATTCCCGCAGATGCTTGGAAGCTCATTCCCCACCCTACCAACGGTGTTATTGTTATGGGTGTCAATACACTAATTTATGTTGGTATGGGTGGGAAAATTCTAAGTGCCTTGGCTGTTAATGGATTTGCCAAAATTGGGTGTCCAGTTGGGTTGATTCCTCCTTCCAAAACTTGTTCCATTGGGAGGAATTTGAATTCAGTTCATGTTGAGGCTAATCCCCTACCTTTGCCTTTGTTGGCTTTGCAACTTGATGGTGCTAGAGTTGGCTTTGTTTCGGAGAATGTTGCACTTGTTTGTTTAGGTAACGGTTCCTTGCATTCATTACAACTGCATGGTGGCGGTGCGAGGGCATGCATGAGTTTATCTCCGTTGGGTCATCGTGTGGGTGGATTGGGTGTTGCTTCTTGTGTTTCTGTGCTGGCCATGAGATTTCATGCCAACAGTGTTGATCGATACCTCGAGAACAATGGGGTGGATGTGAATGGAGTTCGTCCAAAGAAAGAGGAGGACAATGCGACAGAATCTAAAGCAGGAAATGCTTCAACTGGTCCAGAAATTGCTTCAAAAGGATTAGTCTTTGTAGGATCAAGAATGGGAGATTGTACCCTTTTGGCCTTTGCCATGAATGAGCCTACACGCCTTGTTGTGACAGATGTGGATGCCTCCGATAATGAAAATGGCAAGCGCAAGTTTGATTCAGTGAATCCAGACAAGACAAGTTCTATGTTGGAGCATACACAGAAACAAATCAAGACTGATTTTTCTGAGACTGCTGACATTTCAGAGAATGGTGAGAGTGAGAAGGCCCTCACTGAAGAGGATATTCTCCGTCTAGAAGAAGAAGAACTCTACAGAGATGATACAATTGGTGTTGACACAACAGCACCGAGCCTTGTCTCTCCGTCAAGGGCAGATAGTGACGAATTTGGTGAGAGAGACAATGTGGTAACGAGC
Source organism: Cyclotella baltica (assembly GCA_036939635.1). Taxonomy (NCBI): domain Eukaryota; phylum Bacillariophyta; class Thalassiosirophyceae; order Thalassiosirales; family Thalassiosiraceae; genus Cyclotella; species Cyclotella baltica. Next base: position 7,933 of record JALLAY010001419.1, on the reverse strand, counting down.
ATGTCTACGGAGAGAAAGTTGTTGCAGTCATTCACAACTTTTCGGACCATAATTGCCCTTGATAGTCTCACTGGAGTCGGTCCTCTGGGTCCTGGTTGTTATGGCCCTGTTGCCACATTCCCACACTCAACAGGACAAGACGAGGCAGCACCATCAGTGCCTTCATCAGATTCTGCTTTATTCTCCAGCACTTTTGCATCATCAGCACGTCATTTTATCATGCCGTGTGGATTTGGGGACAGTGGTGGCTTAGCTGTCCTCACAACCCCAGGACGAGACACAGTTGGGGGTACCATCTTGTGTGAGGCTGATTTACTGGGTATGGATGGTAAAATATTCAGTCTGCCTCAATCCAATCTAGTCTTACTTGGAAAGTCAGATGGCTTTGGTTCACTTGTGTTACGTGGGGTAGTGAGAATACCAGATGAGCAAGGGGCTGAACCTATTGAGGGTTTTGAAGAAGTTGATGCTCATACTTTATCACATCAACTGGATAATGTAGAGGACAGAATGGAAGTTGATTCTGCCCCTTCTTTGCACAATGTTATCGATGTCATTAGCAAAATGTCTATTTTTGCAGCATCTGAGTTCGGGACGACCACTCCATTCTCTGTCTTTTTCGTCAAAACACCAGTAGAAGATGGTGTTCCGTATGCAATCGTCATTATGAGATCAAGCCCTGGCGAAGACAGCAAGGGTGAATTTGGTAATGCCACATTGAATGTTGTTCATGTCCATCCTATTAGTTTCAACGAACTGCTTGATGAAGGCAATCAAAGAAGTCTCGCATCAGTCACTCCTATGGTTAGTGAATTATCTAAGGATGATGGAGTATCATCTATCAGTTTTGGCTGCGTCTGGTCTTGCGAGATCGGAAGAGCACANCGTCTGGTCTTGCGGACATGCAAGTATATTCAATGTCAAAGCCCCTCTAAATACAGATACAAGTGGCTCAGAAGAAACGAGATTTGATGTTTCTGAGTCCGTATTTGTTGGGGATCCTCCGAAAGATAGCTCAGTTGATGCTTCAGATATTGATTTCTACCAGAGTAACAAGATTGCTGCAATGGACTTAGTTCCTCTACCCAGTCACATTTTTACTTCATCTGATGATGCCAATGTGCCTCCTACCTCATCAGAAACCGGTGAAACTTCCTCATCACTTTCTTTTCCTCCAGACAGGCTCTCAATGCATGGCAGTTGGATTTCGATGGGAGATGGAAGCTCCAATGAAATGCCGAGTGCTGTTGACTCCATGAACAAAACTTTTGTCATCCTTTGTCGCAGATCTGGTTCAATTGAAGTATACGACAAAGATGATGCACTAAGTGTTCCTAAGATAGAGAACCTTTCATCTGATGAGAAAAATGTATTGCCTGTTTGGAAAGCAGATGGTCTCAGTCAAGGAGTATCGGTGTTGGGACAGCCAGAAAACACTTCCAAAACACGCAAGCCTGATATGCACGATGTTGAAGCAGCCGAAGTTCGCTTCTTTATAACAGGCCCTTCTCTCAACAAAGAATTAATTGATAGTGCTGCAGAGAAGGATGCTTGGATGCTTCGGTCATTGTGTATTTTGGTCGACACTTCTTTGGGTGATTTGCATTTGTATTCAGGATCAAAGAGCAAGTCTAATAGAAATAGACTTGAGTTATCAAGGGTTCCGCTGTCATGTGTATCAAGACCAAGCGAGGAAAATGGTCGCCATTTTGTCAAACTCCGCCGCAAAGGGATTGTGTCATCCGACATGGACAAGTCTTGCTTCCGAGCTAATCGCCTGCATAGATTTTCTAATTTCTCTTTGCAAGATGGCTTGTTTGCAGCCACTTCAAGACCTCTTTGGTTCGTATCTGAGAGAGGTGTACCTGCAGCAGTATCTCACAAATCTCGTCACGTCAGCGCTGCAGGAGCCCGGCAACTCCCTGTATCTGGCTTCTCTTCTGAGATGCCAGCCATTTTTAAGGTTAGAATCAACCCATGTTTCTTGGTTTATGTAAGATTCTATTACCAATTATCTATCAACACTCACAACTTGTTTGCTTGCGTTAGAATGCCAACAAGGGTTTTATTTCTCTTCATGAGCGTATTGGTAGAGTTGGATCACAACGGCTCACTTTGTTCAATGGTTTATGGGACGTTTTTGCTCCAAGGGGAGTTCTCCCAGGAGGTGGTATGTGTTTACACAAAGAACCGCTTGGCGTGACTGTTCGTCAGATTGAGGTGGGTAATGTAATCTTTTGCACCATGTGACGTCTTCCTGAATGATAACCTCAGTATGTCACACCTGCATTAGTTTATTGATGATGCATCTATCTCCTCGCCATCACGGCCTATTTATGCAATGCTGGTTTCACGTGAAATTGAATCCAAGCAAGATGAACTAAATGACGATGGTATGACTCCTGAGGAAAGGCAACAAGTCAAAGCTGAAAAAGAGGCGGCGCAGATAAGGAAGCAAGTAGAGGCAGATTTGGGTGGGTTTGATATTGAGCAAGAATGGGTGGAGGAAATTGAAAGAGAAGAATGCTTTGAGATAGATAAGAGGCTTGGTCTTGCGCCTCCAATTTCATCTCGAAAGTTTGAGGTCTGGCTTGTTGATGCATCATCTGGGTGGGCTGTATTAGATAGATACCAACTGGATGACTCTGAGCACGGCACTGCATTAAAGGTATTATATTTGACTGATGTGGTTGAGGATAGTGATGAAATTCCTCGCAAGAGTCTTTTTATTGCAGTTGGTACAGGGATAATTGAATATGACGGTGAGGACCTTGCATCAAAAGGTAAATTGATGCTCTTTCAGGCGAAAAAGATCAAATCAAAAGCAGCGAGGCATCCACCACTGGAGTTAGTAAAGCGCAGTGAGAAAGACATCACCATTGGCCCAGTGACTCACTTGGCGTCACTTCATTCTGATGAGATATTTCGAGTGGTAGTCGGTGCAGGCGCTGAAGTTACTGTTGAACAGTGGGGATCTCATAAGTTGACGCAAGTTGGCTTCTATCACGCACACATGCAAGTTCTTCAAATAACAATCTTCAAGACGTTCTTTCTTTTATCTGATGCCTATGACTCAATGCATTTTCTGGTTTGGAGAGAATCAGATAAGAGCTTAACGTTGCTTGCAAAAGATTATGAACCATGCGAAGTTTATGCGGCAGGGCTAATAAGCAGGGGCGGCGCAGTGGCGTTTGTATGCCAGGATGATCGAGAGAACCTACAATTCTTCCAATATGCTCCTGGAGATGCTGCTTCAAGAGGTGGGAACAAACTTGTGTGCCGGGCTGATTATCATTTAGGATCGCAGACAGTATCATTTCAAAGTCATTGGGCCCAGTCTAGCCTTCTATTCAATTCTTGCACATTATCCAGTTCTTTGGCGTCACTGAAGCAACAAGACACACTTTTTGGAAGACTGGATGATGATCAGCGGTTTGCAGTCAACTTTGGAACTACAGATGGAAGCTTTGGCAGCATCTTGCCTTTAAGTGAACCAACATATTGGCGTTTAACAGCATTGCAGAGTGTGATGAGTAATGCACTTGAGAGTAATTGTGCCCTTAGCCACCGATCATGGCGCTTATATCGCAGGTCGACAAGAAGAGGTGGCTGTAAAAGTGTTGACAGAAAGAAAGGTGTCATTGATGCAGACCTTGTGTCAAAGTTTGTTGATTTGCCCCTACCAGAGCAGGAAGATCTTGCGAGCTCAATTGGATCAACTGTTGCTTTGATAATGGACAACTTGCTAGAACTGGGCTGTGCTGCATCTGTGTTATAATTCTTAAGATAATTGATAGGTATAAGTAAATTGCTTTATTCTTTATTCTCATCATCAATTTGAACCATATTTTTGTTTCAACAAAAGAGAAGAAAATCCTGTAGATAGTTGCCCAGGGTAATACTCTTAAATCCAGCAGTGGTGAGCACTGAGTGTCACGGTGGTTATGTTTCTCTCAGAGTGTGATATCTACTTAGTTCAAGATACATTCAGAGTTGTAAAAGTATCTTGGTTTCCAGTATGGACATCATAAGATTGTGTCCATACAACTGACAGGATAAAAGCTCAGGTTGTCTCTGTGTTTCTACCAACAAGGTTTCTCGATAGTTGTGCGCATTCAACTCACGGTTGTAATCTCTTGTTCAAGATCTCAGATCTCTGAAGTGTTTGTGGAGGTCTGTATGCTAGTCCACCATATCCTTCATCCTTTTTGCCAGAAGTGTTGTTACTTTATTGAAATCTTCCATTGTGAAAGCCTAATCTTGCTACAAATGGAGAATAAAGTGAAAGCGGGAATATATGAGAAGAGACAAGGAAGGGAAAAGTCCAAAGCCAGTAATTTGGGCTAATCTTTCAGATGGCTGTTTACTTCCTGCATTTGATCAGTAGTCGTATCCAAATTTGGAGAGATATGGATATTATCGTGTTTTTATTATTTTCCGCTTAGTCTTTCTCCAACTGGATTTACACACAATATGAACAGATTCTTTTTCAATAAAGCACAGCAAAATCTGTGTGTATATAAGCCATCTTCTCAGCATTCTTGGAATTTTCAGGTTTCAGATTCAATTTGTGTTGAAGAAAATAATCCCAACAATATGACTTGAAGTTATCCTGTCTACGTGTCACTATCGCAATTATCTAGGTAACCCTTAACTTTATTTTGGGGTGTCATTCTGACTGGTGTGTTACTTACAGATTTCTGAATATTGCTATGACGACTGTCTATTTTCCCACTTTTTTGGGATGTAGAAGTTGCACTCAATGAGTTCCTTGGTATCAGATACACTGATTAATTCTGTGTCAGTTGGCAACCTAGGTAAAAACTTAGAATTGTCATAATCCCATATACCACAAATGTTGCAGGAGAAGAAGGTGCAGAGAACAATCTTAACCCATAATTGATAATGTAAAAATTGATATAAACATCATTCGACAGTTGACATCCACTGTGTCATAATTTCTTCTGCAAACTTGGGTGTAGAGCTAGGTTAGATTTAAATTTTATATTGTGCAAACTGTTAATGAGTGTTGTGAATAGAAGTAGCCAGGCATACGGCTAAATAGGGAATTGTCTTCTGATGCATTTAGGCACATCTATAGTAGAGCATTGGTGACAGCTCATGTTTATTTTGTTTGTTTCCTGTTAAACTCTAGGCTTAGATTACAATGGTCATCATCCGGGTTATATGTGTGATTAGTTTTGTTTGTGATAGATGGCATTACAAAAAAACAGTTCGTAGACAAAGAATTTGTTTGTACGATGATGAATGGTTTATTCAATGTTGTGAAATAATACAATCCACATGTCAAGGATGATATTGACGTACCTTTGGTATGTAAGGGGAGATCTAGTGCACAATCTAAACTAACTGAGTGGTTTGAATGAATGAAAGTCTTCAATGAAAATTATGATTGATTCTAAACACAAGATGTAAATGAAAAGCTTGCTAACAAACACAGAATCACCCTACTACAAGAAACTGCAAGTGCAAGTGCAATTTTCAATTTACCTAACAGGCAACTAACAGCTGTACAGATAGTAACCTGATGGGTAACATGAAAATTGTGCACTGCGTTTCCCACTACCAGGATGTTAGTGGAAAGTTGGGTGAATTGAAAATTGCACTTGCAGTTGGAGTTCCCTGTAGTAGCATGCACATGAAGGTTGCACAGAATGCATTCTATTGCATCCGATGACCAAAGCAGAAATAACCAATGTTTGGTGTCAAGATATGAGGCAAAGTACAAAATCTTCCTAATGAGAATTCTGAAAGATCTGCGGCCCTGAGATGTCTGGAAGACGGATGGACGGTCGCTCCATAGATCCAAAGGTCCCAACTAACACTGTGTCCCAATACTCTTGTTAGACGTTGTGATTAGTGTTGTTTTCTTGTGTTGAGAATGCTACTAATATTGGACATTAAGTCAGGAAAAATGGTGCATAAAGTATACGTGGGGCCAGGTGTGTTAAATATGGATGAATGTCATTATTGTTATGGCCGTGATTAATTCGACAAAAAATAATTACAACCTTGTTTGTCAGTCGCCAAAGTAAGATATGCCCCATGTCAATTTAAAATTGATACATACAAGTTGCTGGTGCATTTGCATGCGTTTCAGACAGGCTTTGAAAAACTGCTGGTTTTCCCTTTTTTGATGGTCTGCCCTTTGACCACCACAAGAACAAGGATCAGTGGCCATGAAAGCCCGGCAGAAAGCTTCTGAAAATTCTGAGGCATTAACAGCTGTCAAAAACACTCTTTGTCATTGGTCCATGGCCAAAGATACCAATTGTTGATAGACAGCTGCAGTTGCACGTAAGAGCCTAAGAAAAGGGTTGATACAACAATCTCTCATTCGTTTGGAAAATCTCTCAACCAACAAACCAAAATCCAAAATGCTTGCTTTGAAAGCCTGACAGAAAGCTTCTGCAAATTCTGAGGCATTAACAACTGTTCAAAGACAGTCTTTGTCATTGAGACAACAATCTCTCATTCGTTTGGTAAATCGCTTAACGAACAAACCAAGATGCTTGTTTTTGATAAGATCAATGCCACCTGAGCTCCACGTAGTAGGTTGGCTTATTGGAAATTTTCCAAATGCCAAACTTGGAATGATATTTGTTAGGAAGTTTACAAATTGATCATTAAAGACTGATGTATGATCAGGGTGATATGGTATAAGTTATACCTTGATGAAAAATGACTTCAATCTTTGTGATTCACATGGTATGATCGTGTGGAACACATACAACTTAGATGTTTAATGTTTAAACATCAATGTGAGAAGTGCGTTAAGAAATGTTAACAGATACATACAAGATACCAAGGCTTAGGACCAGTGTTTTTTGGATTATGGATGTACCTGTGTTGTTGCCATTTTTTGGATGGTTTTCTGGACCATCCTTTGAGAAGAAGGTAGCACTGGTGTGGTGATTGTGGGAAGTTGTTGGTCTTGTTGACGAGGTATGTCATTTTCATCTCATGAACTGCCTTGCCGTACAGATCCTCATCCCAGTCAAGCAGCAGATGGACCCCCAGCATCCATTACTAACCCTCAGTTCTCAATGTCTTCTCCTTGTTGGAGCTGAGCTTATCCACATTCTTTCCTATTTCCTGTGCAATGACTTCAGCACTCCAGGAGCAGGATGATCTTCAATTCCCATCAACTCAAGCGCATCCTTCATTGCCAAAAAACGATCGTAGTATTCTTGAACTGACTCTCCTCTCTTTTGCCTCAGCTTTGTAAAGTCCAATTTGGCTTGGTATAGAGCTAGAATATGCTCTTGGTTTGATTTGTAGTAATATCTGATGTTCTGGAGTAGTTTGTTTAGATGTATCTAGTAGATTCTTATCACTGCAGATGGCAATGTTCCTACATACTTGACTTGACTTGACATTGTAATCCATTTGTCTTAGAAATGGTGAGAATACCTGGTTCTTTTGGCTCTCCAGTTTCTCCTGGTTGGACATTAGTGGTCGATGAACTTGCTGTTCTTGATCTTGTTGATGTCGCTTAGGACCCCATCCTTGTTGACAAAGTTCTCAGCATTGGGATTGTCATAGTTGACATCAACACTGGTTTCGGTGGTTTCCAAAACATTGGGTTCTTCGTATTTCTGTCCGACATAAAGCTTCATGGACTCCATAGTACCATTGAATTATTACAAGTTGAACAGTCCTGTTGGGTCCCATCACAAAAACCTTGCCCTGTAGCTCAGTGCAAGTGTATATGCCTAGAAACTTCTCTTTCTTGGTCTTGTCGTACGAACCCTGACGGTTGCTCTCCAACCAAAGACCTTCTTTTCACTCTTGGAGGCATCTCCTGTGTTGATATCAGGCTTCTTATCCTCCGCTGTCTCATTGGTGGTACCCATGATGAGTAACCAAGCAATTCAACAATAATGTTGAAAACACATCCTTGTAGCAACTG
>JALLAY010001418.1:0-10513 GCA_036939635.1 Cyclotella baltica | reverse complement strand
GGAGTTGTTGGAGAGTAGGATACGGCCTGCTGTGCAGGAGGATGGTATGTTGATGAATGTGTATGTTTGTGCAGGTCTCCTCGAGAAGTGCCTTGGTTGATGAGCTTTCTATTGCTATTGGTGTGTGATTGTTTTGCCTGACTTGTAGTTCTATTGGGTTGAATATTTGTACCAATCCTCAACCGACTTTATATGGTACACCAAACTACTGCTCCTCTTTGACTGATTTTGTTTGTTTAACATTCCTTTATTTTGTGTCTTTATGTTTGAGTCAGTCCAATGGTCTGGCCTTGACATTTAATTCTGCGTGTCTTCTTTCTGTAGTGAAACTGTGTGTATTTGTGCTGTTTCTTTGTTTTTAGTCTCTTGGTGCTTGCAATTCAACTGATCTCTTCCATTCTAAATCCAAACTAATGCAACTCAAAAAAAATAGGAGGAGACATACGCTACATAGGCTTCGAAGAAGAAACTGGTATAGTCACAGTCCAACTTGCCGGCTCTTGCGTTGGCTGTCCTTCTTCTAGTGTCACATTGAAAAATGGCGTTGAAAATATGTTGATGCATTATATTCCAGAGGTTACCAATGTTGTTTCCTTAGAAGAGGAAGGTGGAGAAGACGATGGGAGCAGTGGTGATGAGAGTGGAGAGGAGGTTGTTGTTGAGCAAAGTAATGCAGAGAGTAAAAAGATGAAAACTTATGAGGAGAGATTGGCTGCTGCTGGGATTCCTTTTTCAGATTGATGTTTAGGTATGGCATGTAGCTGAGATGCAATTGTAAAACGAAGCAGGACTAATGTTAGGTATCGATCGGATCAAGGACAGATTAAATTGCTGATGGCAAACAATTAAATTCCTGTTTAAGTCCTTTGTGAAACGAAGCAAAAAATATCTTGTGTCGCCCCTTCACCAAGAACAATGCACGTGTTTATGCTCGCCACATACAGAGAAGCTCAAACCTCGTTGTTTGAATTTTTAGAGGTTAAGAGGCCTGAGACTGTCTGAGTTGAGGATGCTATCCCTACTGTGAGGTAACAAAGTAGATACAACCAAGATTTGTGAGAGTTAGTCCATTGCTTTTTTAGAGTATTAGTCCCTTGAGTAATCTAGATAATTCAAAATAACAACCGAGACTAATAGTCTCTTCAACCCAAGCAATCAACATCTGTTGAAGATTCTGCCACCACAGGATTTCTTTTCTGTACTGACCATCACATCACCCACGAGAATGATTACAGTGAAATTTAAAAAGCTACATCAATTAAGTAAATTCTATTGAATTCTAATCTATAATTTGATATTGAACAACCAATAAGACAAAGGTAACGATTTAATAATACCGAAACCACACCTTTTCATTCAAATCCCAATCTCCATAACCTCCACCCTAGGAGGCGGAACCAACCCAAAATGCAAAACACTCCATTCCTTATCAAAAGGAGACTTATCATCATTATGATTTATATCAGACCTGTAATATGCACATCCATTTCTTTTTGATGTGATATACCAACTGTCACCACGGTAAGAAAGTGTCATTTTGTTTTTGCCTTGTGTGAATGCAAATTCTGGATATCCTTCACTCATTTCTGATGTTCGGGTGTAGATTCCATTGGCTTGGTCTATTCCACAGTTTGTGATTTTGATGGAATTTACGTTGGATATGTTGATGTCTCGTTTCTTGTTTGAATCACTGTTTGTATTCAATTTTCGTTTTTTGACACGACGACCACTTTCACTATCATCGTCAACATTGATAATAATTGCGTTCACCGAATCCTCTGCCTCTTTTAAATCAATACTAGCTTCGTTATCATCGTTTCGTGCTTCTTCTACGAGTTTCAACGCTGCATCTCGAGCTTTACGTGCTGCTGTGAGGGCTGTCTCGGTTTTCTTGAGTGAGGCCTCGGCAGTTTTGAGGGCTGCTGAGGATCGGTCTTTGGTTTTCTTGGCTAGTTTGAGGCGGGCTTCGAGGGCGTCGAATAAACATGGCCCGCGTTGGGCCATGGTTTGAAAGGTTGTTGTTGTTGGAGGTTGTTGGTTATGGGATGATGGGTTTGATGAGGTTTTGACGAGAGGTTTGATGTGAAAATGTGAATGTCATCTTCGCCGAAAATTTCCCTCTAACTTATGGTAAGTACCTACAAAAGAAATGACGTACCTTTCGTGAAGGATTTTAATTAAAGCATAGCGAAATTCCAACATTCATTGAATAATTACCGGCCCATTTTCGTTTAGTTAAATTGCCGAGCTTCGAGCAGATTCGAGTACCTATGCGAGCTTCGATAACTAACTTCGACCACAATCTACCACAATGACGGAGGTCTCGTCTGCATCTCCCTGCAACATGATGGCCTCCAACAAAGACCCCCCCGAAGAAGAATGGCTCGAAGTAAACAATCAAAACGATAACACCAACAGCAACAGCTCACTACACGCCCTCGAACTTCAAGAAAACGCCTCAACCTCCTCCTACGAAACTGATTCTTCCGAAGAAGAAGAATACGAACTAACCTCGGGACGTAAAACTACCCGTTTTTCATCGGCGTGGCGTCCTAAAGAATTATTACGATGCTTCCTCTTCTTAACATTGCTACTGTCAGTAATTGTTGTTGCATCAAAATCTTCATGGTTTAATGTCTCACACCCCCCACCAGGGGCAATAGGCGTAGGCCACTCTAGTTACGATACGATTCAATCTTCAAGACTGGAGGAGTATGAAGCGAGATTGACGCTGTATAGGCATCGTGCTTCGGGGGCGGAGTTTTTGGCGTATGTTCCTGATGGGGTACGGAGTGGTCCCGGCGGCGGCAACGGCGGCGGAGGGGTAGGTGGAAGCAGAGGGGGAGGAGAGTATGATGCCAAGCCAGATAAAGTTTTTGGTGTTGCTTTTAGGACTAGGCCGGAGAGTTCTACGGGGGTGCCGCATATCTTGGAGCGTGAGTTTCGATTTGACTTATATCGGCTGTTGTTACTCTGTCATTTGTGATTTAGTCGTTGCAGATTTCATTTGTCTCACTTTAGATGCGTCATGCGTCCATATCTTACTTTTTATTACATTTATGTAATACTTAGATTCAGTGCTGTGTGGATCGAAAAAGTACCCATCCAGAGATCCATTTGCTCACTTATTAAAAGGATCACTTCAAACTTTTTTGAATGCCATGACTTATCCAGATAGAACTGTTTATCCTGTGAGTTAAAGTTGTGTTACACATGCCTACTTTAATATTGGCTAACAGTTCTTTATTAAATCTGATATAATTGTGTATGGGGCTAATTCATGTCATCTTTATTAATTCACCACCAATGGAAATATTGATCTGTGAATGCAAATAAACAATACGTCCTTAACAATTCACGTATCAGGTGGCAAGCCGCAACAGAGCCGACTTTCGAAACCTAATGGACGTCTACCTAGACGCAGTATTTCATCCCAGAGCCATCACAGACGAAGGATGGTGGGTCCTCCGTCAAGAAGGATGGAGGTACGATGTGCCCGATGTCAATGCCAACGAAACCACAACTCAAGACGAACGAGTTAAATTCGAGTACAAGGGAGTAGTCTTTAGCGAAATGAAGGGTGCCTATTCCGATCCCGAGGGTTATCTGGCTCGTATTACGCAAAATTTGCTATTTCCCGATAGTCCCTATCAATACGACAGTGGAGGAGATCCCGCAATCATACCGACATTGACAAGGGAGGAATTTGTATCCTTTTATAAAAAGTATTATCATCCCACCAATGCACGGTTGTTTGTGGCAGGGGACGAGGTGGATGTATATCATGCACTGTCAAAGGCGGATGGATACATGACTCCCATGGGGTATAATCCCGACAGTCGGAAGGATAGTGCTATTGTGTATCAGCAGAGGAATTTTAAAAAGCCTCTCAGTGAGAGGAGACCGTTTGCCGTGGCCGGGGAAGAGGGTGAGGAAAGCACGGGGTTTATGATGTGTATTACGTGGCTTTTGAATACACAGCCTTTATCGCCCATGATGGAACTGGCGTGGATTGTGCTTGATAGCCTTTTGTTGGGTAAGGCTTCTTCTCCTTTGACCAAGGCTCTGGAAGATAGTAATTTGGGTGAAGATACAATTGGAGATGGGTTAGATAATGAATTGTTGCAATCTACTTTTGCTATTGGGATGAAAGGGATCAAGACACGAGGAGATGTCAATGCTTTGGAAGATTTGATTATGGATACTCTTCATCAATTGGATACCGATGGATTCTCTGAGGATAGTATTGCAAGTAGCATGAATACAGTTGAATTTCAGTTGAGAGAGGGTGGAGGTGGACTGCGTGGGATGGAAATTTTCCTTTCTGCTCTAACCAAATGGAATTATGACCTCAACCCCACAGCTGCGCTTGTGTATGAGGACGCCTTGAAAGAGTTGAAGGAAGAAATTAGCAAAACAGGTTCCAATTTGTTTCAGCAGATGATTCATGACTTCCTTATTACTAATAATCATCGAGTTGTTTTGGAGTTGTATCCGTCGACGACATTAGAAGCGGAGCAACTCAAGGTAAGACTTACTTGGTTAATATACTTTTTAAGCGATGCTATTCCTCTTACTTACTTTGCCTCAATTGCATCTATCTTGTCAGGATGAAGACTTTCAAATTTCTCGTGCCACATCCAGAATGTCTGATGAGGAATATCAAAGAATCATTGATGATAATACAAAACTGAAGGAACTTCAAGAGACGGAAGAAACCCCAGAGGTTATTGCAACCAATCCGGCCCTTTCAATATCCGACATTGACAAACTATCAATTGAATACCCAATATCAGTCGAAGAAGATTTTGCAAAGAGTGGTGTTAAACTGATCACTCACCCTGTGTCTTCTTCAGGAATCCTTTATGTTAATTTTGGTATGGACGTTTCAATGTTAGATTACGAGGATGCAATCATGTTGCCTGCTCTTGTCGCTCTTCTGGAAGAGGCAGGTACTTCTGAATTGACAGATGAAGAATTTAGGAATAACATAGGAAAGGTAACGGGTGGAGTGAGTGCATCGCTGGAAATCACGTCAGTAAAGCCCACTGGATGGGATGATGATTCAAAGGTGTTACCTGGAGTGAATATGCTGACAATATTGATGATTAGTGGAAAGTGCACATCAGATAAAACAGAGGATTTGTTCTCCATCATTAATACAATCCTCACTGACATTAATGTCCAGGACTCGAAAAGCATATTGCAAAATTCACTCAAATCTACATTGAGTTCCAAGAAAAGTTCAGTTGCAAGCAGGGGGCACAGTTATGCAAATCGCAGGATTCGTGGGCGATATTCTGGTGAGTCCATCTTGGCTAACAATTCTGCTTACTTTTGTCACTTTCATGCTCATTAGCTTATTGTTTAATCAAGTTCGAAATTTTATTGACGAAAAGATGCATGGGGTGACCAGCCTCCGAGATAACGCAGCTATACTAGAATCCATTGATGCTCGCTGGACTGAATTTGCACTCCGATTAGAAGGTATGATAAAGGTATGTTTTGTTCCTGAATGTTTTTTCTGATTAAGAATTTCATTTGTCACAAAAACACCCATTTCATCAATGCTTCTGGTTTCTATTAGACCATAGTAAATGGCAATCGCACAGGGATGTTTCTTGATATGACAGGCGATGCTTCTGTGTTAGAAGATGCAATGGAAAGCGCTGAAGACTTTTTAGTTAACAAATTGCCGCTTGATCTTGGCAAACCAGCCATGCCCACCCCAGACTTTCGCTCAGAGGAACATCCATGGATTAAAGATGCAAAAGTAGAAATGACGACGTCTTATCCGATTGAAAATGAAGGTATTACTGTAGCAACTCAAGTGGCTTATGTTGGAGAAGGAGGCCAACTCTACGAAAGTGGAAATGAAGTTAGTGGCAGCACATCAGTTGTGTCCCACTACTTGACAACAGGTAAATAATTCATTTTGTTGGATTCGTCTTTTCACAATACCATAATTTTTTATTCCTGCGACTTATCCGTGTGTTGTCAAACAGGCTATATGTGGGATGTCATCCGTGCCAAATACGGAGCATATGGGGCATACTCATCATTTTCTCAAACAGATGGAGTTGCCACACTTTACACATACCGTGATCCGAATACTCCGGACACAACTCTTGGTCTCTTTCACGCAGCTGCGGATGCAATACTGAGTGACGCATCATCCGAAGTTTTAACCCGAAACAACAATGCAGCAATCACAACTGCGGTTATTGGTACAATAGGGGGTCTCGATGGATCAGCACTCTCAGCAGAAAATGCGGGGAAGCTTGCCTTAATTCGCTATTTGAGAGGTGAAAGCTCTGTTGCCAGACAAGAGTGGAGAGACCAAGTTTTGAAAACAAATGTAGACGACTTCGTAGACTACGCCAATCGCATGAAGTCATGGAAGAATCCTTCACAGGCAATAGTCGCTTCAGAATCAGCCTTAATTGAAATGGAAGACAGAATTGGTGTGAAGCTTTCTTTGTTTAAGGTGCAACGATAACACTTAAGGATTAAAAACATAGTATTATTACTCAGGCAAAATGAATTGTAAACTGTGCTTTACGACTATTTTGTTGCTGCATAGCCTATTTAAGCAGCTGTTATTTGTTCACGTGCACACCGCTCTAGCACTCCCGTTGCCCATGCGGGTTGGGTTTATATCCCTAATTTTTTTAAAGGCCCGGCACCCATTTGATGAAATCTGTACATACTAAGTTTCCCCCTTCATTTATATGCATTCTGTCAATGATTATTATGGTTAGATTTTACATTAGCCTCAGCCATGTGTCATGTTTCTCGATCATGTGCAATAATTTTATGCTATGCCTGGGCAAATTGTTGTGACATGATAGTGTGTCACAGTGTTAACACAATAATTTTGTTTGCAGCCTCTCTCAAAAAATGCTTATCACTTTCCTGGAGTCCTTGTGCATTCCATGACTCCTGTAGAAACAATTTGCAGCTGCAGGAAAAGATCACTCCACTTCTTTCCCATTCATGATTGGAGATGCGATTTTGGTGTTAAGTTTCTTGATCTTGCATTTGTAATGTTGCACTATCTCCAATGCAGATGTCTCTGCTGGTGACACTGTGTAGCATTATTGTTATTGCATTTGGAGTTATTTGCAGTGTACATAGTACATATTTACATCGAAGATTGCCTCAGCCATCCTAGTTGCTCAACTATCATGGACAACCTGTATGTCAACTGGAAAGTTGAATGCATAAATGTAGGGGATGACAGTGTGTTGTGCTCTTGATAGTTGGAGGTCTTGATATGTGGTGAATTAAAGTTGGCCCTATTTTTTCAATAGTATCATCAATAGTACTATGAATTCCTCATATTTTCATCATCATGTGGGCTGTATGTCGCAGTTGGTTATACAGGATTCTGAAGCCGCGTCCTGATACTGTTAGAGCCACCACTAGATTTGTTCTGTGTTTTTGGCCCTTCTCTTCTCCATTTCCCACTAACTATAGGTGCCATAATTCACAGCTGTCCAAGATATGCTGCTAATGCTGTCTGCAATACATGATCCTATATAGTCAAAGTGATCAGGTGGCCATAATAGAAATTGTATGCTCAGTTCACATTTTAATTCATCATATGTTTCCAATGACCAATGTTTATTATCTTCATTCCGTGGCAATTCGAACATTATATTAGTACCAAGTTGTTTTGCACATGTCTTCTTAAGATCAACAGTGATGGCATTTATGAAACGAGATGCTAATTCAAATGAACTTCCACCAACCAGTCAACCAGGATTAAATATTCTCTTATAATATTTATGAATTGATGACTCTCCATATTATAATAAGAGCTCGCAAAAATCTCCTTTCCCTTCTCATGACCTTGCTGATTGCATTTTATACATAACTAAACACACAAAATGGATTCTCTGTATCAAAATCAAACTCCGTGGTGCAGTGGCATCTGCTGGTTATTGTCTCACATCTCCAGATAATAAAAAGAGTCCTGAGAAACCCGCTTACAGAAAATAAAAATTACAACATGTACTAAAACCAAAATTATGGGAAATGTTCCAACTGAGTTAAAAATGAGAAGAAAAGACTGCAAGAACTCCTCAACAACCAATGAACATGAACTGTCAACCACATCCCCTTTGAACTTTGAAACAATCAGTTTCCATACCATCAAATTGATAACAACGCATGGCCAACAACCACCCTTTTCAGATCAAACAAAGACCACATTCATTGGTGACCCAATGATGACAACCTTCATTGGTTGAAAACCACCCCCTTCGAATTAACTCATTTCACCCCATCAAATTCATAAAAACAATCCTCTTGGAATTAACAACGACTACCCATTTGAATTCCTCATCCATATAACGACAACTGCACAGACTGGCTCATTCAAATTCAAATTCAAATTGAGAGCGCCACCTTCCAATTGACTAACAACCGCCCATTCACATTAAGATGAATTGGGGTCCAATAGCCACATTCGAATATCTTCGAATCGAACAATAGATTCGGATAATGATCATTCTCGGAACAATTTTAATGACAACTGCTCCTTTTCACTTACATTCAACTCCATTCAAATTTCAATGATTTCTCCCTTCAACTTGAAAGGCATAAATTCCAATAAAGTTGAATTAAAAAATGATCACCCACCCAATCCTATTCAAAAGTAGTAGGCCTCAGAATTCACGGCTAACTGCCAATTGATTTGAACAGCAGCAATTGAATTGACGTTTGAATTTAAACACGGAAGCCTGAATTTGGCTGTTGTCAAGATGAGTATTTCAATCACCTGTTTGATTGTTGAACATTGTTTGTTCCAACAATTCACCTCCAAATGAATTCTTAAGGCTGAAAGCTGCAAGTTAAAAAATACCATACACTATCCAACAATTGCAGGGGCAAGAAACAAACAATTCCTCATTATAATCAATACTGTCAACCCCCCACAATCCAATAAGCCAATCAATTTTGCACTAGCTTTGTAAAAATGGACCAATTTTCAATATATGAAGGTGCAGAGTAAGAAATATTCAATAACTGTTGGGTACAAGGTGCCGCTGCCACACTGCTGCCTTGCTGCCATACGAATTGCATTGTTGACAATAGTTGTAAAAATGTAATATTTATTCATTTTAGGATAGAACCTAGCTATGTACGATGGGTCATAGGTCATAGGACAGTCCAGAGAGTGTAGCTGCCATGTATAGTTGAAAAATCAGGCAAAACAGACCACTAGAAGCCAAGATAATGTGTTAAGGTGTTTCAGAATTGAATTTAACAAAAATGGTGGTGTTGGAGAAGCCGGCGATTTGAGGGGTGATATCTCAACAACTGGACCTCCGACCGAAAGTGAACGTATTAATGGGACAAACCTGATCAAACTTGCTATGTGCACTATTTCTGAAACTAAAAAATAAGGACACTAGGCCTCCCCAGGCTTAGCTTGGAATTGAACAGGGATTGCCTGAAGCACTCTTTTTTCTGTCGTGACACTTGATGAGAACACTGTGTCCTTTGAAGGCCGCATGCACTTGATTTTTGAATCCCTGATGTCCTTCATCTGGGGCAACCAATAACCTTTTTATCTTTTCCTGTGTACCTTTCACAGCCACCTGTTTTTATGAATATGTCAATTATTGCGCAAAAATCACACAAAATCTATCAAAAACATTACTAAATCATCACCTGCAAACAACAAGAAACGAACCACAAAATCACCACACAAAAAGAACTATCCACACATCATCACAAGAACCATGACCAGCCGCAAAAGTGGCAGTAGATGCCGTGGAAGCCGCAGTGGCTTCTCGAACCATCGCTAGTGGCAAAATCAGTCAATCAAGCCGTCAATAATGTCGCCTTTGGAGTGGTCGTCAAGGATTCGTCTTCCCTCCTGCAGCAGTCTTCGCTGTTGCCCCTGAAGCAATTCAGGATCCTGCTCTTAACCCACGGAAGAACAGTCCCAATCAGTCCGAGCCCCCTGCTGGGAGCCCAGCGCCTATGAAAAATACCATCATTTCGAGGTAAAATTCATGTCTTGGTGGGATGGGCATAACTATTTGAGTGACACCGCTTTCACCCCTCTGATGATTAAAGAAGTGACGACCAAAGAAGTTTACAAGTGGTGTAAGTTCCGCACCCTCATTTACGAGGATCTGAATGTGAATGAGGCCGTGACTCCCCTGTCCACTATTTATTGAATACTTTGCTGAGCTGGAAGAAGCATCTTAGCTTCTATTCCCCTACTCAGAATACTGAGTGGAATGAGATGGCTGCTTAAGTTGAAAACCACACAAGATCCCCCAATCTTCATCAGGCCCTTGAAAAATGTAGACTCATAAACAAGGCAGACCATCCCATGCTTGCAGGCCCATGGCAACTGGGGAATTCGAGCGGCTTCACGAGAATTTTTCGGGGAATAAGGAGAAAGATTAGGGGCTCTGTTCTGCTGTATTTTCCATGCTAAGACTAGATGAAGTTGAGCATTGATAAATGAACAGACAGAAGGTCCTCTATC
>JALLAY010001417.1:0-10512 GCA_036939635.1 Cyclotella baltica | reverse complement strand
CGTCGCTTGCAATCGAATGACACATCACTTGATGTGTCAAAGAAAGCATCTGCGTAAAGCCAAAACAGGAGGCATAAAATTAGCCATGCAAAAAGCTTTGATCTTACACTGGATGGCTGTATCATTCGTCAATATGAATCACGCTCTCGTAGCCGTTGGGTTTGGATTTACAACCTTTACAGGCACCCCCAGTACCCATCAATGGTCTAAATTGCACATGTCCAACAGCGACAACACAGAAGAAGAGGAATCTTCATCAAACAAAGAGAATGAAGGCAGAGCCAACTACAAGAAGCGACTGTCACGAAAAGCTTCCTTTAGAATGAAGAAATCAACTTCATCCAGCTCGACGTTGTTGCCGCCACCTTCAATACGGAGAGGAGTTGGTAATAGGAGACAGTCTTGGGCCAATGTTGACTCTCAACGAGGCGGGAGGCTGAAATCGTTACATAATAATTCACGGAATAGGGATAGAAAAGATTCAGATAATGTGAATGAACAGACAGCTCGGAGGGCATCGAGACTGCCCAAATCTACAAAGCCAAATCAAAAGAATGAATTATCATTAGGACCAAGGGACAAACCAAACAATAAGGCAGGATCAACTTCATCATCATCATCAACAGCAGTATCCAAAAGTCAAAAATCTCTACCACCACCCTCCTCAAAAATTCCAGGACAACAAAAATCCACAGAACTCCCGGAATGGGGGGTACTCTTCTCATCACCGCAATCATCTACCGATGATACCAATTTTCCATCTACGGATTTTCCCACACCGGCGATTGAAGGTGTGCTTCCAGTGAGCGAGTTGTTTTATCGATCGACTCAAAGTTTGTCTGTTTCTGTTGAGGAGGATAAAGACAATGAAAGTAGCGCCACAACTAATCCGGAAGTGAAACATAAAAAGTCAAAGTCACGTAATACCAGTAGACCCATCAAAAATGGCTACGAAACCGGTGATGATGAAGAACTACCCTTCTCCGCCGAACAGAGCGATCGATTGTCCACTCCAGGAAACAAGATTCAGATACGTCGAAATACAGCCAATAACGGTGCTTCATCCTCACTGCTTTTGGATGAAATTGCCACGGGTATAGGTATAGACGGACGAGTTGTATCCGAGGCAGTCCGACGAGAATTAAAAAGTATGGCGAGGCAGGAAGAAGAGGAACAAAGACGGTTAGACTCGAGATTGAAGGAGCAACCGATTCAACCTCTGGTTTATAACAGCAATATCAACACCAAGTCATCGGAAGAAGACAAACCACCCAAGTCCAACAAGAAACGAAAACCCCTAAAGTCACATCACACCTCCGGACGTAAAATGGTCCGTCGCGGGATGGAAATGCTCGTCGGAGGTGAACCAATCAACGCCGATCCACCCCAACGTGCCATTGAACTAAACTACTTTAATAAACATCCACGATTATGGAATCGAGCTATAACATTAAACAGTCCGGACTTTGGTCCGTTTCTTCATATGCATTCGGCTGGTAAAATTTCTCGTGTGGAGGTGGGGTTGTATTGTGAATATTTTGTGGGGAATGCGATAAAGTGGAATGTATGTCCGGAAGATTTAAGGGAGGTTGTGGCGGAGGGTGAGTTGGGGAGGAGGAATGAGGAGGCTGTTAGGCGGCATGTTGGGGCTGTTGGTGATGAAGAGGAGGAATTGAGTAAAGAATTGGCATTTGAAGTGTCTGATTTGGAAGAAGGTTTAGTTCATGATGATTCGGGTAGAGCTGTATTGATTAATCCACGTGAGTTGGAACCACCAAAGGGATTTGGATCAACAAAACGAGGTATTAAAAAGAAGAGAGATAGTCGTGGAGGAGCGAGTGGTATTGCCTCGGACAAACCGTTACGTTCTTTTGTGGATAAGGGAGGTGATATCAAAAAGGATGTAGGGTTGGAAGATATTCCGGAGGATAGTAAGCTCATGTTTAGTCTTGGTGGAGAGTTGAAATTCTCGTGAGTGGTTATGCTTTCCTCCTTACTTTGTATCCAAGCTTCTGATACTCACAGAGTACTTACCTGATCACACTTGCCCATTTTTTCGCATCAGTCTTGGAGTTAGCAAAGCAGAACTCGAATCAGGACACGAACACGGCAAAGCCTTCCGCCGAGTCCTACGTGAAGGCATCGGGCTATCAATCAACGCCGACGAAATGGGATTTGACGTGGCAATAGCCAAACTAGTAATCAATGATGTTGAAGACGGTTCCTCCCTGGTAGTAGTACAATTTGCACTAGAACCACGAGAGGCAATGGAGATGGGTGAAGCTGAACGGATAGCCAAGCACGTTAATGGGGCTTTGGCTAGTGCAATGGATGATGGGAAGATGGCAATGGCTTTGGCTCAGGTGACTGCTGAGGAGAAGGGGTGGTCGTCAAAGATTAGGAATAGGATAGTGGAAGAGTTTTTGTTTGAGACTGAAGATGACGATGAGGATAGCAAAAGTTTTGAGGATGATGATGACGACTCTGAGGAAGAGGATATAGACATTGTTGATGAGCAATCTACAATAGAAGAGCAAAGTACAGACGACCAAGATGAGTACCTCTACGATGGACCTTTCGGAATGGCAGGGGATCCAACATACGAAAAAGATGACCTTTGGCTAGGCGGTGGCAACGGTGGTGTTTTCTTTGATTACTCCGAATCAAACTACATGAACTCACCTTATAAAGGCACGCTAGGCCCATATCTAATTGATGCAGCGGCACAAAGAGCAAAACAAAACCAACCTCGTGTCATTGCCATTGGCGATGTGCACGGATGCATCGACGAGTTGCAAGCATTGTTAAGAAAATGCGATTATCATCCCGGAGATTTAGTAGTATTTCTTGGTGATTTGGTATGCAAAGGGCCAGATAGCCTGTCAGTTGTTCAAATGGCAAGAGAAATTGGAGCTATTGGCGTTCGTGGCAATCATGACTTTGAGGTGGTTCGGTGGCATCAAGCTATAAAGAGTGGTAAGTGATCATGTATCTTCTCTAATGGATCTTGATAAGTGTACCTTTGTGCAACTCCATCATATTGCCACATGAATCTTGCAGGCGCCGATCCTCCAGTAATAGGTTCAGAACATTACTATGTAGCTTCGGCACTGAGCACTGCCGACCTCAAATGGATGTACTCATTACCCTGGTTCATTAGTAGTTCACCATTAAACAGTCTATTTGTTCATGCCGGTTTTGTTTCTGGGATAAGACTGGCTAAGCAAAATCCACGTTTAATGATGAATATGAGGTAAGGTTTGAATCAACCATAAGTTTCGAAATAACTCTCGATGTTCTTCGATCGAACTCAAGAATTCTTGTTCTGTAACTCGCTAACAATAGGAGCATTTTGCCAGATGGAACAGTAACCTCCAAATTCTTCAACAATTGGCCCTGGGCTCGCCTATGGGATGGTCCACAAACTGTATTCTTTGGTCATGATGCTGATAGAGGTCTCCAGCAATACGAACATGCAATAGGACTGGATACTGGTTGTGTCTACGGTGGAAAGCTGACAGCGTGTATATTGCCGGAGAGGAAACTTGTTAGTGTTAATGCCAAGAGGGAATACTTTCAGTATAGACGGAAGCATTTTGATTAATAAATCAATAACCATTAAAACTAAGCTTAACAAGGGCATTGGCTCAGTGTTCGAGATGGCGAGAAGTTGAGCTCATGTTTCAATTACCACCGTCTTTAGAGATTTATTTCTGTGTATGTAAACACAGTATTTTGTCGTTACAATTAATAAATAAATTCATGGTTCAGCTTTCAGCCAGTAAGTAGTGTTTTATACATTAAATGTTTGAACTAGATTAGTCTGGGGCAATGCATCTAGAACATAAACAGACAATGATCTCATTTGTCCAGGTCATCTATGTGTGCATTCACATACTGGCTTCATTCAAGCACTGAGCTCCAGTTCGTGTACTCAGTCATGCTCTGGTCTGTAGGTTGTTCTTACAGGGTCTCTACAAGGACAACATTTGTGAATGACCGACCCCTCATTGACAAGAGAGTGTTGGGTATGGGATCTATGGCTGCCATGGACAAATAGGTATCGGCTCGAGCTAAAATTACCCTCACCCATATATAAGCCACTGCCACTATTTCAGAATACTCCCTATCCAATTATAACAGCAAGCACCAAGACCAGTTTTCTCTCCACCTGCTTGGTCTCATGGTGAGCCATGCTGTTCACAGAATAACATAGGGGTAAGAAGTCTCATCTCTGCTCAAGACATTGACACATGTCCTTTTTTCTTGATCTGCTTGCATTTTTGGAGACTTTCAGGTCTTGGTTTTGCATTATCATACATAATGTGTCAGTGATCCTAACATCAAAGATACATAATCACTACTTTGACCAAAATCTATGCACTCCAATATCGTCATGGTCCTCAATTATGGCTTAAAATGCACTTTCATCCTTTTCCGCAACAAGCCATTCAGATCCTTCTGCGGTGGTTTGGGGAGGACACCACTTCTACTGTTTACCAGCTGAGATTTGTTTGTTATGTCCCACTGTTTCTATATGCACCCTCACCATTTATCAACGATTTGTGAGTAACATGCAAATGTTTATAAGCCAAGTCACACAAATATCCCCACTTTCGCCACTCATACTGTCGTGAGTTGTGACGTATGTGCACCGGCCAACTGATTTTGCAAAAGTGTGTATTTGACAGCCATTAGATCACCAGAATTATTACATTGGTCCGGCATGAAAAGTGTGATAGATTGTAACACAACCTCAGGTTGTTGCAGAACTTCTCTACGGTCAGCTCTGTTCAGTAGAGTCAATTTGGTGACACAGAGAGCCAAATTATCTCAGCAGATTTTGCATGTTTCAGTCTCCGCTTTTCACATAATCCAAGTTTCTCAGCTCTCATATCCGCATTGGCCTCCTCTATGTAGCATCAACCAACTCTCCTGAGCATGTTTTCCCACAGACCGGCACTTCTGCCAATGTGCCTCCAGATTGTCTATTCCGGATATATTGTACTCTCTTTCAAGGTCTCACACAGAGCATCAATGCAGTGTGTACTGAGCTATGAATCCCAAGGACCCCCGGCTTTGTTGAACTCTGACAGTAGTTAATCCATGTCAGCATTAAATTAACCCTAAGCAATCGGCATCTATTTAGGTATAGATCTAACAGTCCGGCTACGGCTAAGAATACATTACTAAGAATACATTACATTCAGCATTAAATGTTTCCAATTACAACAATGCAGGTATAATTTTTTTGTTCTACTTGTTCAAAGGGGTGATTAATTCTAGGTCCTACCCATGTCATGTACTGCTTTGCAATGGACGCTAGCACACCAACCCCCCACATCCACTCCTCAAAACCTTCCAAAATCAATGAGCAGAAAGGTAATACACTACAAATTTTATCGATGCCTTTTGTCTTGGTGCTGATTTGTCTCTTTTTGAAATTGTACAGCAGATTTTTTGATTTTCCAAATGCAACAAACGAACTTTCTTTCATTCCAGAACCAATTTATTTGGTTGTTTGTCCAGAGTGAACAATTGATCGAGAGGATGGGAATGGGAATATTAATTGTTCATGAGGTCAAGTTTATCAGGAGACAGAAAACTTTTTATTTAAGTAAAAGGTGTCTGAGCACTAAGCAAGCCCCTAAAGTAAAAATCCAAAAACCTTCAAATATATATGTTGCTTAAGGTACGTACTGCTCTACTTACGATATGTAACGTAGATACAATAGATAGCCTCGAAGAAAATCCAAGACCCGAATCTTTAGAACAACATCGAAAATTCTGCGAATCATCATTGTTCTCTTTCAAGCAGAACAAAGAACAAAAACATGGTGCACCCTAAACTTCCATGACGTTGTCGAGAGAGAGGGAGAGGGCGTTCACCTGACACCAAGACACGCTGAATCAACGAGGTTCCAAAATAACGGATCTTTGCAATTCAACAACGACGATAAATCAACGCTTGACTTCTGGAATTACAATCGAAAGAATCAACACGGCAACAGAGGAAGAAGCTGCGTATCGATCATTACTTCACGAACCATCATCTCATTAAATGAATTCAAGATAGAAAGACCAATCAACATCAATCGACGCTCTCCTTCGTATACTCTCCTGTCAACAATGGATCATTCATCCCAAAACATGGAAATGTCAATCAACGACGAATCCCTCCTCGTGTCCGATCTCAACGTCATCGAAGACGAGTACGTTTTCATTCAAGACGAAGACATGGAATTCGACGACGAATCCTACGATCACTGCGATTTGACTCCCGATTTATCGTGCGCGGCTTCCGTTTGTTCGGGGTTGACGTTGAATGATTTGATTTTGCAGGAGGGGATTGGATCGTCCATGGTTTCGTTGGAGGAGGAGAGGAATGATGAATCGACGAAGCATGAGAGTTCCGTTGCATTGAGTTCCAAGAAGGACGAAGACGTCGTCATGGACGTCTTTAGCAGTCAGAATGGACGTCGATTGTGTAATAAGAAGAGGAGGAAGAAGTTAAAGATGTTGAAGAAGGCGGCGGCCGCTGCTCATTTCGAGGCTTGCAGGAAGGCTCAGTTAGAAACTGTCACCAATCCTCCTTCCAACGAATCGGAAAGGAGTACCGAAACCGAACGGTCGACATCTCGGTCACCCAAACCAAGTCGTCCCAAGACTAAAAAGTCTGTCCACAACCTGGCAGTGGCATGTGCTACTGAATCTCTCGCATCGTACCGCGAGGAAGTTGGAGGGAAGCAGAAAAAGTCTTCCATTGTCAACTACGTCTTGTAATGATTTGCACAAAGTGATTTTCTGTGTTTATTTGTCGAGAAGAATGCTACCCCGGGGGTTCAAGTGAAGCAAATGTCAAAGCTTTCGCATATCAGGGGTCACACATAAAGCGAGAGCAAGAATGCAATTCATACAGTTGCACAGCGTATTGTTATAAAAAGTACAAAAAATAGAAGATTTGAATGATGGAGAGCCGATGCCTTCATTGGAGAAAAATGTCCGATACAGACGGATGCTAGAAAAAGTTAATACCATTAAGATTAAGTCGATGCACACTTATTTGATGCATCAAATGCATACATTTCTATTTGTCTTTATCAAACAAACAGTGGTGTCAGACTAGTGATGTAAGGTTACAAGGATTTACAAGAAGGTATTTGAAGGTATCGTATTTTTTACTCAAGCGGACATGATTCTGTCAAAGCAACAAGTAGCAATGGTCTGTTACTCCGGAAGCAAGCACTTTAACTCAATTCAGAACTAGACATCATTGGCAAGAGATATGTTTGAGCTGGTTGAACTGACAGTAAAATTTGAAACTGAATTAAGAGCCACTTTGTTCACAAGATGTAATGGATTGTTGTAGCAATACACAGAAATACCAAAGAAGAAGGATTAAATCAGTAACATTCCAAGTAAGTAAAGTTCTTTCATTTTTATCAAACAATCCTGGCTAGCAACTAGCAGCGTGGACAGCGTGGACACTATTTAAATCTTACATTGACAACATGATTTTGCAAAATAGAAAGGCAAACAAAAGGCCAGCTGTTTAAGAATTTTAAAGTTATTTTTCAACCCGATGAGATGTTACTGTTATTTTTTGAAATTGTATACTTGTGCTAGATGGGGGTAATAGATAATAGTACTCAACTCTTATGTATGAGATGATACATTATTATCTAAGCATCGACATTGTTTGCAAGAATGGCAGACACTGACTAAAGGTAAGGATTTGATCCGGAAAATTTCAATGATTATTACAGTCTACACAGGCTAAAGGCACTCCACATGAGAGGTCACTTGTCCCGGTGAATCCGGGATACTGGCTGACCTCCCTCAGTATCTAACAGCAGCCTTTATTGTCAAAAAACCTAGTAGTTAAATAATATTGTTACTACTTTTTACTAAAGGTAATGAATAAGTTCAGGCTGGGAAAAATCTGATCGGCCATTTCCTTCTCACCATGTAACACCACTAACAAAATTGTCGAACAACCATCACGAAATGAAAACCATCTACAGCTTCATCGATTCGTCATCAGGAGCTGTATAACTTTTCTAATTAAGCCTTTGATGCATTTGAGGTGGGCTGGTAGCCTAGTTTCTGGTGTTTCACTGGGTTGAATCACCAACTTTCTGTACCGCCAACAACATGTAAAACGCCTCATTTTCAACCATTTTATCCAACAACAATCGACATAAAAACCGTCAACAACGGTCCGAGACACCTCCACTTGCATGTCAAATCCTCCTCACACAACAAGGACATTCTTTGTCTAGTCCCCCTTCTTCAGCCACAGCCTTGTGACAAGTTCTGTAATTGGGGGTGATAATGACAAGCAAACTACCCTAAGCACAAACGAGCCGCGTCCCTGCCGCTTGCCTGCACAATGTGAATAAAATAAACAATTTCAATCTTTATTGCTGATTGTTGAATTCGAAGCATTTGTATCTAATCAATTAGATCCATCAAGTCAAGGGGACAATTTCACTGTTTCTTATGGGTCGTTAGACTCAGATGTTGAAGAAACACTTCATCTATAACCTCCAACACTAAAATGAGCAATTCATACATTTACTCTTGAAAACAAAATATGACTGAGGTCATACACAGAAGAGAAATAGGGGTTAGAACAGTTAAATGTGTACAAAAACATTAAAAGGAAACTTTTCTTCAATTACACTACTATGGAAGTGTTATCAAACAAAGCTGCCATCTATATGGCCTCTTGATTATTCCCAACAGTGGTAAAAAACCTCATCAGGCTAAATTACTCATTTGGCAACCACAAGGAACATTATTTTTGAAGTCGCAAGACTATGCTCTAGTACTATAATAGCTCACTCCAGTTATTGTGTTCAAAAGCAGTAGAACACAGAAAGATGATACAACCCTCCATTTATTAATGAAGCCCCCTGGTACAAAAGAGACAGTTGAGCCTAGAAAAGAAAGAGCAAGGATCAATTTGTTTCAATTTTGCTGGTTTCAAAAGTTTTTGTTTTTGTCATGTAATCTAAAGAGCCACTTTTTGCAAAAGATGTGTTTGATTAAAGCCCTTTTGAGACACACAAGATGACGGTCCATTTACTTTAACAAAAGTCATTCTCATGGCACAGGACCAGATTTGTTCCAATTTGAGTGTTGTAATCTATTTCAGATTGATTTCCGAAACTCCAATGACGATGCTTGACATTGCCGTTTTTTGTTGAAGCCAAATTCTAACGCCCACTTGGAGGCACGACACAAGCAAAATAAACAAAATGATAACGATTTCTTTTGGTCTCATTCCAACATCAAACAGCACGGCAAAGACTAACTGGTTGATTAAAATGAGGTTGAGGAGTAGAAGCATTGTTCCAATTCACATTGTCTAATGCAACGGTGCGATCTCATATTTTCTTGAATAATTCAGGTTAGTGCACATGAGTAGTCGCGCCGCATACACCCAAACTGTGTTTACAAGTGCTTGTGGAGTGGATGATATCAAGCTGTTTGATAAAACAAAGTTATCTCATTTGAATAGCTCATGATGTTGTTCATTCACAGTGGTATATCACCCTCCAATACGGCCCAATACCTGCTGTGGCTGGACAACTGGCTAAATTCTGTAGCCAGAGCCCAGATAAAACAGCAAAGCTGTGTCCTGCGAACTACCAATGTTAGTTCTTGAGGTACTTCAGGTTCGCAGGTGGTCATCATTGAGGGTGGTGGTATAAGCAGGAACAATGTTTTTAAAGTCAGGTGTTGTGAATGATGTCAAGTTGTCTGAATTGACAATATTATTCTCAAATCTTTTAAATAATACAGGGTGCTGGACATTCACAGTCGTATATGTCCAAAGCATGTTGGTGCAATCTTGTGGCTTGAAGTAACTGTCCCCAATTTTCTGATTCATGCTATGATGCTTCTTAAATTTTGTGCGCCCAGCAAACATGTTCAAAAAAATTGGGTACTGAAGTTGTGTAATTTATCGTAGATAAAAGAACAATTCTGTAAAAATTAGTAACAACTATACTCTATGACAGTCGCTGAATCATATTTATTGATCTAGTGCTGCATCCTTAGATAAATTACACTGATAATGTTTTGCGAGTCTTGATCTCAAAACAATTCAATGCAGCAAGACACAATCATCTCATCAACCTCCAATAGAGCATTTCTGGTTTCTGTTCTAGAGATTCTTACACTGATCTTCGGCGACAACGATCTTGGAGCATTTTGGGTAGACCTGGGCCTAGATTCAGTCCTGTTTGCCACACATGCCACTGATGAAGCTGAGTCATCCCTTTTAAAGTGAATTCATTCTGCCTGTCATCAAGCTTTTTTATGAAGATATCATTAAACAGGGAAGATGATGAAACATTTGCCACAGAGTAAGACCAGGCAATGTTGGCAAGTTCCTGTGGTTTGAATGATTTCAAGTCATGTTTCTCAACAATGGCAGCCGCAATATTCTGAAACAAACAAGGGTGTGATATGTCAGCAGTGGCATAGGCCCAAACCACGTTT
>JALLAY010001416.1:0-10514 GCA_036939635.1 Cyclotella baltica | reverse complement strand
ATACAAAATCACCATTTCACATGGTCTCATAAAATAAATACGTGGAAACTCAGAAGGACAATTTGGACATGGCCAGGGAGCTGATAGACAACATTTTCAACATCACCAATGCATCCTTCCGTTGATGATCAGTTTGCCAATCCTCCGAATCACACTTTGATGATCGAGGCTTGGATGATGAAAAAGAGTGAGAAATTCTTCATGAAATCATAGTACAAATTACAAAATTGAACCGGTTGAGAGAGTGAGAGTGTACCCAGATGCACAATTTTTGATTAATAACAATGCTGGTCTAAGAGAGGGACAGGGTTACAAAACTCTCTGTCCTTTCATTCTATTCAACTCAAAAATGGTGTTGAAAAATGGAAAAAATTGGGATAATGTCAAGGTTTATACTGTAACTGGTAACTGCGGATAAAGTAAAATGAATGACATTTAGGCATTGGTCAAATCCTCCCCCAAATGCTTCACTTTTCTTCAAGCTGCGTCCCAAAAAACACAACACTATTGTGAGAAGACTCCCTATTCATGTTACTGCTTATGTTACTACTGACATCAGAAATGTGGTGATGCTTCAATTCCCTGTTAATTCTAGCATTGTCACAACCGGTCATAAATTGCAAGGCATTATGTCAAAGGAGATTGTGGTAGTCACAGAATGGGGGTCTTTCACCGGTGGGCCTTTTCATTTTGAAGAGGCTTTGCTCAGATAGAAGTTGGAACAATTTGAAGTTCCTAGTGTGTTTTATTAGACTTTGAGAGAGAAAACATGTGATTGAGAAATCTTTAATGAACTCCATACACATTGTTCACTATCTAATAAGATTTTGATGCAATTTTAATTCAATTTAACAAAATTTAATTCTCTTAATCAGTATATTGAATGTACTAGAATTATGTTCTTTTCTGTCGAAGTTCGGAAAGCTGCTGCGTTCAATAGCAATAGTAAAGAGCTCAAGCTCACCCATAAAATAGTTGAACTGATCATCGTATCAATTACTGAGCGCTAGGTATAGCATTCAGCTACATTTTATCAAGAAAACAGATCCTTAATAACCATGGTACCGTCTGCCAAAATCAATGTGCTAGAAGAGCTACACCATCAAAATTTAACGTGAGTCACTAGATTTAAACTGACATACGAAGATGTAGAAATTTGACAGGAGGAGCGTGCAAGAATAGCAACTCTAATCCTGACCACCCTGATCCAAGAAATCAACACCTAGGCCATCTCGACACGATCATCTTAGAAAGAAGAATACTGAGTGGAGATAGAAGATGAAGACAGGGAGTACGAAGGACTAATGGATCCGGGCTATACAATTTAGACATCACAAGCAATGATGATGAGCAAAAAAGCAAGGATGGAGGCCGAGCACGAGGAACACCGGCAAGACCATCAATGGTATTTGGGAGTGTAGGAACACCTCCATTGTCAGTTTCAAGTGTACATGGATGCAACATGGATCATGGCCCCGTGAAGCAGTTTCTGGATCTCCTACGAGCCAACAGGGTTAGAAAATAGTTGAACTATATACTTCGAGTTGGAAGTCTGCAATATTGCAATAGCTAGAAGAGTTGAGAGTTGGCAGTCAAAAAAATTTCAAAAAAAGTTAGAGTTGGAAGTTGGTATCTCTTCTAACTATCATAGTTGGAGTTGTTTGTTTTGCCCTACCATGATAGTTAGAAGAGTCAAGAGTTGGCAGTCGAAACATTTCAATAGTTACAAGAGTTGGGAGTTGGCACCTCCTCTAAATCTCATAGGTTGGTTGTTTAGCCCTCACATGATAGTTGGGATTTGTGTCATTTTTGAATAGCTACATCATGGTTTAAGCTAGTGCACATGTTGTATAAATGTAATAATTCTAAATTTAATAGTTAATCAAAAATGCAAAAAAGAAACGAACCCCGCTACCCCTAGTATCATCTACTCAACCTTATCTCTACTAATGTCATTCGTGGTGAGTGATTTTCCAACAGGTTTGTTGTTTAGTTCCGCTTCTAGAGCCAACTCCAAATTACAACACATCAAATCATCCTCATCATTTGACTTCTTCCATTTGTTCTGTTTACACCTACATATGTACTCTGCTGTGGTGAAATCTGGATCAATGTAAGTTGAATTAACAAGTGGAAGTTGGATTGGGCATGGTTATGTAATTAGTGTGGATATAACAGAGCTGAAAGGAGCTGAATAAGTAATCGTTGGATTGATTGATGGATCGATTAATGAACCATCACATTCATGGTCTGACAAACAAACCATCAAACAATGGTTCAACAAAGGAACCATCAAGTTCATTGTTTGACAGACAGACCATGATGATCAGATCCAACCAATTGTATGACCAACAAACCATCATGTTCATTTTCGTTAATTGGTTCAACAAACAACTGTTAAGTTCATCTTTCTAATCCAACCAATCTCGAATGACCCATCATGTTCATTATTGGTTCATTAGTTGGCGTACGTTTGATGAAGGTAATTTAAGAGGTTGGTGATGGACGAGAAGTGATTGGTGATGAGATGCATGATCTATTTTATACCTTTATGGTGAAAGAAAAACTATTAATGATGATTACTATAATATATTAATTTTCATAGGTATGATATACTATCATACATACACTAATTTACTGTAGTTGGAAGAGTTGAGAGTTAGAGGTCATCCTAACTCTAGTAGTTAGAGTTAGAGATTTCAAACCTTGATAGCCATCTGTAAATTTATAATAATTAGAATAGTTGAGAGTTAGCCCAATGAATTCAAAAGTAAAGTTAACTACATAGTTAACTCTAACTATTTTCTATCCATGCGAGCCAATGAGGCAAGGCTCGCAACGAAACAGAAGCAGGAACTTGAGATGAAATCAAGTTTGAGTGGAATCAATAGTACTAAAGTTTTGCATCAAGGAGTTGATCAACCATAATGCAGACTATCAAATAATGCAACATGTACTTGTTGAGACACAGCTTTCCAGCTGGTCTCTTTCTTCACCTTGGGCTCATAACCAGTGAGATCAGCAAGGTTGTGAGAGTTATTGGATCTCAAAGATCCATTTGCATGTTCTCTCATACAATCATGTATCTTTGTGTCTGTCTCTCTTTTGGATGATTGTCAAGTAGTCATAATTTAGTCATGTAATTCATCACCACTCTCTTAGTGCTCTTTAATACATGACTAATTGCATGCATCTCTCATTGCTTGCCATCATCAACATTGCCAAGCGATCACCGGCCCCAACCATGGCCTCCGAAAACATCATCCCTGGCATCATCGCCGTCCCCCTTCAATAACCGCCATCGTCATGGAACACTTGGCATCATTGCAAAGATCATCGGAATATGACACAGACCATCACAGCCTTCGTTCACATCCAAATCACCAACACCCAAGTCCGTCAGCGTCACGGCACTCGTGGCAAGATGCCACCGCACCCTACCAAACACCACCTGAGTCCGTCATCATCACAGCAAAAATAGCATCTCCACAATCTGTCTCCACATAC
Source organism: Cyclotella baltica (assembly GCA_036939635.1). NCBI lineage: Eukaryota > Bacillariophyta > Thalassiosirophyceae > Thalassiosirales > Thalassiosiraceae > Cyclotella > Cyclotella baltica. The sequence continues at coordinate 7,007 of JALLAY010001416.1, read as the reverse complement.
AGATTTGATCTGTTCTTCCACATCACTACACCCTCATCTTCTCCAGGATCAGCTCCATAACCTGATGCTTCTCACATCCATCAAACAGGCTTGTCGACTTCAAACGACTTTGCCTCAACCCCTATGACATCCTCCCCTAATTCCAACAACATTGCCTATATCGATGTTGCCATTGTCTTATCATCTCCGGGTATCTCTGTGTTCCTTTTGACCATCATAGTCACAGCCGCCCATCTTTCTCCCAGCACCTTCCCACTGCTTTCCTCACCCCTCGATGCCTCCAATGAAAGGCCCCTCAACACTCATCTTCACCCCGTTTTCCACACAGCTGCTCTCTCTCTCTCCATCAACAGCATCATCAACTGCCCTCTCTTCTCCCGATGGCAGCACAAATGAGCCTCTTGTCCCAAAGAACTTCTTTGTAGAGGTAGCACCAGAGTTCTCTCCTTCAGAGGCATTATTCAAGTCAACTCCCACGAGAAATTCCCTCAAAGCCACCCTCAGCATTCTCAACAGGACTCATGTAGAATCAATCCTATGACAATTTCTATGTTGTAATAGACATACACATAGGGTTATAGACGGCTAGAACAATGATTTATGACGCCATTTCATAATATTATTGGGGGCAATGAATTTGGAGGGGGAAATACGCCCGCACCTTAAATATAATATTTCCCTAATTGGCAAACCAAGACCACAAAGATCAATGGGATCCCAATCTCATGTCCCGTCATTGTGTCGATAGTCTTCACTCTCTTCACATGAAACCTCTCTAGGATTTGGGCAAAAGAAAGAGTGATTGTTTACAACGGTCATCATCAATCAAGGAGGGCGTGAAAGTCAGACACATCTGCATACAAATTTTTCATTGACACAATCTTTACACCGAATCATCCACCCTCTAGCATCATAATGAAGATCCAATCCAACCCTACCAATCTCTACGCCATGTTCGCTCTTTCGGGCTTTGCTTCTGCATCTGACACATTTCAAGTTTATTTTTGCAATTGATTCAATGGCATCATTCATGATAAAGAATACCATGCCAACATTTCTGTGCAGGCACCTGATGACCGCTACACCCACACCGTCGCTGTAGCATACACAAGCGGATTTCAATTCTGTGGAGGTTCTCTTATAGCTCCAAATGTGGTCCTCGCTGCAGGTAAGCAAACAGTGATTCGGTTTCAAACAGTTCATATATATTTTTCACAATTCTTATCACTTACAAATAATGATCCAGTGCAATCTGCACGGCTCACTACATTGGCGACAGCACCTTCGATGTCTTCATCAATCGTCTTGATAAATACTCCAACCGGGGAGAAGTAATCTGTAAGGAAACAGCGATCAGGCACCCGAACTACAACTACAACAATTTTGACAACAATTTCGCCGTGGTGATTTTGGAATCTGTCGTCACTCAAATGCCCATAACGACTGTTGATCTCTTGAGGAAGCTCCATGAACATGTCTTACTCAATCGAAGCCTGGGGATTGGTCCTTACAAGGTCAAATTGATGTAGTGTTCGACTTGTGATTTGTGATCCAAAGTAATATTTGGTCGTTATTTATCTTGTCAGCAAGGTGCTGTGACCATGTTGATTCGGCATGGAGAATACAATGCCTTGCTCAGACATCTTTTACTTATCCACCATAAGTATGCATGTTAAACTGCCATGAATGCATTTCTCACTAGTGGAGGGATTGAGTTTAACCACCTTAGGTACTAAGAATTCATAATTTTATTTACGAACAAAAATCAATCAAGAGGAAACACACAAAGAACAACTGCTACACACAATACTTTCAAATGCCTCAGACAGCTCTTAAAAATCTTTAAACACCATTTGTTCCTCCTCAGTAAGGGGTTTCTTCCCTTTGAACCCATCATCGTCATCAAAGCTATCAAAATTACTGATATCCAACGGGTCATCAATTTGAGGAGTCCAAGGAGCCTACACAGAAAAGCAATGAGCGCGCAAGTTAAACAAAAAACAAATCTGACAGGGCACATGAGCATACCTTGATTTGCTTCTTGACCAGTTTCACGAAATTAACCTCCTTCATCCATTCATGATTTTTGATGTCACGATATCCTCCAGCCAGACACCCAAGCCTCTCTGTGGGTTTTCTTTGCAGCATCCCGTCAATTAAACTTCTGGCACTATTACTGAGTTTAGATTTCTTAGGAAATCCCCAATTACCCCGTACAACTAAAAGAATAAGGACAGCATATCATTAGATTCTAGCACATGCAAAACACAATGATATTGAAAAACGTACTGTTTCTGAAGAGACCTTTCTGGTCAATTCCTTTCTCATAAAATGGTGTAGTACCAAAAAGCATTTCGTACGTAAGGCACCCTAAACTCCAGTAATCAACAGCGCGATCATGACCTATGGCAAATGAAGGCGGTGTTTCATTTTAGCAAAATGGTGTGTGTAGAAGCGCTGCAACATGAAAGTAATAGCAACTGTTTTTTTCACCTTTACTGAGTACAATCTCCGGAGCAAGATAGAGAGGAGTGCCACAAAAGGTGTATGTTTTGTCCGTAACACTCTTGGCTGTAAAAGATTAATCAGCAAAGTTGTGTAAGTGAGATATGTCAATCGGAAAGTCAACCCTATCATCATTTCAATACATACCGAACCCCAAGTCGACGATTACAGCATACCCATCTTTATCCAGCAATACTAAAGTAGAAAGTGGTCAACAAAAAAAGTATTGTTAGATACCACAGTGTGGACCACAGTCACTCCTGTCAGAATTTCTGAATCAATGTGTTCACTTACCATTCTCTGGTTTCAAATCACGGTAGAGAATATGCCTACGATGCATGTATGTCAGGCCCTCTGCAATGCTCGCAGCATAGAATTTCGCGGCACTCTCAGGAAGAACCCCACCCTGAATTATGTTCAAAAGTTCACCACCTTGGATCAATGTCAGTAGCATGTAAATGCAGGCATCGTCCTGGAAGCTAATGAAATAAAATTTGATGTGGGTTACACAACTAACCAAAAGTACATCAAGTAAGCACCATTCAACGCACCTTGCAACGAGCTTGCATACAAAAGGGTGATCCAACTTTGCCATGACCCCCCGTTCTCGCACTGCCGAGCTGGCTTGACGTTGATCCAACAATTCTCTCTTTGACTGAATTTTCAGTGCATATGCTGTCTTACCTCCGACCTTTGTGACACACCACACACGTCCAAATGTGCCAGCACCAAACAAATGGTGATACTTCAAGTTGGACAGCGATTCTGGAGGTTCTTCAATGAATTCAGATTTGGTCTTCTTCACACCGGAATACTTCTTTTGCCCAGGCATATTGCAGCCCAATCTGTGCAAGTCCAGAATAACTGAATCGATATTGGCAAGAGTTAACTGTGTTCCGTGAAATTTTCTAGTTAGAATGATCTTGAAGGAAACTGGAAATCCATCTAAGTGTAAATTCAGTAAAGCTCACCCTACCGCAAAGTGCTGTATCAGACAACACAATCACACTTTCCTCGTGGTCTAAATTCAATTGACAAAAGTAAGTCCAAGTGAAGGAACTTGTCAGAGAAATGCAGGTCATTCATAGATTTAGCCAACTTGCAACTCACATTTGTTACCACCCTTACCCCCAAACCGGGAATTCTTATCAGGCAACAATGATGGATCCCCAAAATAATCTCCCTTTTTTAATGCCTTATTGCGACTGGGGTGCTGATCACTCTCCATTTCTAAAATTCCATCGTAAACCACATACAAGGCCGGAGCCTCCACCATTTCATCCTCTAGCGTGATTTCTTTCCCACCCTTGAAGTTAACTTTCTCAATGAGGGCTGCAAGGAGTTCAAACTCAAACCCTTCAAAGTCAGAATCACGGAAAAGAGGTACACTCTTCAGCAATCGTCGATCCTGAGATAATTGGATGGCGTCATCAAGAGACCCAATCACACGATTCAGTGCATCCCGTGTCATTGTGAAGACTGTTGTCTTTTCCAAAGCTTTCACGGTCTCAGTTCGTGGTTTGGCATCCGTGGCAATAGCCTCTTCTCCAAATGCTTCACCTGGACCAAGCACTTGGCTCTTGCCACCACTCGGAGTGACCTGCACTTGACCATCATACTCAATCAAAAAGAATTCATCACTCGGATCTCCCTCCTTATAAATGACTGTGCCCTTGGCAATCTGCCTCACGTCCAAAGAATCAGCAATACGATTGATAAACTCGTCATCCAACTGTTCCAAATGAGGCACCTTCTTCAATGCCTTCCTCATCGTTTCATCCTTCCTAATGCTGGTAAGAGCCATGATTTGCCTAAATGTTGTCTTATTCAACCTCCACAACTTGATGGTATTCGAAGGAGTAGCCCCACCCACGCAATTCGCCGGAGGAGGGCAATCATACAACAAACACAATTCACCAAAGCTCTGCCCGGGCCTCCTCGCAGTTCGAACCACCTTCCCATCATTAATGTAATCAACACTTCCCTCCTTGAGAATATAAAAGTAGTCACCAACCGCATCACCACTTAAAATCATATCCCCGCTCTTTGCCGAATAGGGCTCAAAGGCATCAACAATCAACCTCTCCTCCCTCCTCCTCGCATGATCTTCATCACTCAAGGCATTAGCAAAAACAAAGTTCCTCTGCAACGCAATGGAAATAAACTCTGCATCCTTCTCACTCTTGGCAAACGAGGGGGGAGTATAAGCCATTGTTGCCGCGAGAGGAGAAGAGTGAATGTTGGCCATAAAGTTTCCTTGGACAGATGCCTTGGCGTTCTGGGGAGCTATTAGTTTAATCCCTTTGGAGGAGCCGCGGCGTTGGATTCCGGTGGTGGAATTGGTAATGTCGGCGGAGGAGGTGCGGCGTGTTCCTAGTCCGATGAGCATTTTGGGTTCTTCTTCGTCGACGGTGGAGTCTGGTGGGGTGGATGGGGTAAGGAAATAATGGTGAGGTTATGTTCATTAAGTACCATCATTAACACAACGTAATTGCAATAGAAATGAATTTTGCCAAAAGCACTTGATCCCAAAGACTATGGTACACATTCCTCTCAAAAGAGTCTCGGCAAAACTATTAGAGAGTAAATCAAACATCCTTTTCCACCAATACAAGCAAAGTTATGCCTTGCTTAATAAAACAACAGACATGTGTCATTAAACATAGCAGGGCTGTAACAAATGAAGATCAGCAGAACCTAATCAACATTCAACATACGTAATGCCTTTCCAGGTAACTTGATACAAGGTAAGTTTGACTTAAACGACCTACCCAAATACAGGTCTCAAGCTGCAAGTCAAAGCCGACCTCAAGCTGACCTAAACTTGACTCTAAATAAGCAAACTCCAGGTTTTGGCAAAAGTATGCCCCTAGCTTCATAGCTAGCAGGTTTGTTGCAACTCATAAACGTAAAAATACATGCCAGTACTTAAAAATCCAGCTAATTCACTATTCAACAAACAAAAGACAAATATACACCATACCAATACCTTGCAACTCTCCCCCCAATTGATTTCATCAATCTGCAAAAGTTAAAGCCATCCTGAACTAAGCATACAGACCAGTAAGAGCAAACTGAATTGCATGAAGTTAACTAATCAGTTTTAGGCATGCCCCCCCCTCAAGAAAACCCATGATATCTCCCTCTACACCATCCGTTTCGTAAAGGACAACAAATCAACGAATAAATCTCACAAGCATCAATCCAACACAAACATCAATCCAACAAAAACTACAAAACAAACAGTCAACAATATCTACAATACGTACCAATACTACCCTTCCTCTCAGCAGCCTTACTCTCCCCAGCAGGAGCTGCCGCAGCGGCAGCGGCAGGAGCATCGGCATCTACAGCAGGGACACTTTTATTCACACTCTCGGTGTTGTTATTGGCGACGACTGCTGCTGTTGTGGTCGGTGTGGAGGATGTGCATCCCATGATTTCTATCTTGGAGGGTTTTTAATATCTGATGAATTTTGGTGTTTATTCTCTTTTCCTTAGAAGAGAGGCGAATTGACCTCAGTGTGCTTTGTTTGTGATTTGGTTGTAGTATTACTTTGTCCCGTCCAGTACTTTGGTTTGGAGGGAGGTGAACCTCATGGTTGATCTCGATCTGCTCGTGTAGGCCACTCTATCGATCCGATCAAAATGTTGCTACAGTAGTTGAAGTAATAATACGCTTATATTTCGGGATTTCGTCAAAAGGCTATAATTTTATTCGCGTGTCCAAGTGAACGAATCAGTATTTTAGATAATAATTACGTGAAAGACTGTAGTACTTACACAAAAGATTTTGATGGGTATCTTCCAAGTTTGGCAAGATATCCACCTATCTACCTACCTACCCATACATATCTAGCTAGAAAAAGCAGGATGAATTGTTGGATCATGGGGGAACCCATTTCACACCTGTTATCAACAGGCCATCCTTGCCCAGGGGATGCAGGTCGGTGTGTTGACAGATATTTTTTCGCAGACTTTTCAAACCAATGGTGCAAGTTCTCCACTGTGTAGAGCAATATGATATGTGTTCTATGCTCAAATGCTACAACGTCGGATGCAGCCACTGAGCGGTGGGGAACTGGGTTACATGGAATGCTACTCTTGACGTACCAAAAGTATTCAAACAATTGCAAACAAATCTCTTTCTGAAAAATACACATTATCTTTGTTATGTGTGTTCATCATAGAAACACACATAAGATTTAATCCGCAGACACCTTTCGTTCAGGGTTAGAAATAAGTAATACTTACGTTTTACATTTCTAAGTATAAGTAAATCGAATTGACCGTTAGTAAAGTGTAAGTATAAGTAATCAATTTTCAATTTCCTTCTAAGTATAAGTAAATGAGCGTGTGAGTATGTAAGTAAACTTTACTTGCATTTATTTAGGCATTTCACACGGCTCAGAAGAGAGTGATTCTTATTGTACTAGCAGTAGGTTGGGGTTGACAGTGCAGGATGGCAACGTGGGGTAACTGTGGGTTGGGAATGACTGTGT
>JALLAY010001415.1:0-12357 GCA_036939635.1 Cyclotella baltica | reverse complement strand
GATTTCTTTCATATTTTTAGATATAGGTAATTGAATCACCGTGTGGCCGATGGCCGGACAGAAGATAGAACCGAGAGCCCGCGAGAGAGGCAAGAGAAACGACCGCTGACCGCAATGAAGCACAAGAGCCCCCACCGTCTACCATAGAGTATTGATAAAGCAAAGCCTTCTTCTCATCTGAGCCCACTTATACAACTTCAATAGAAATCGATCACCATGAAAACGACGACTGCTCTCCTCTGCTCCGCCCTCTCAACCACATTAAAATGCACTGCATTCCAACACATTCATCGGCATCATCACACCGCCACCACAAGCTCACACCTACAATCCCACGACAAATCCTCAATCGAAGCCCTCCAAACCCACCCAGACACAATATGCTGGACCCAAACCCTCTCCCAATCCCCCTCATCATACATCCACCCCTCTCTCCATCTATCCATTCGTCCACCCTCTTCAGGCGGGACTGGTATTTTCACCACAGCCCCCATACCAGAAAACACAACTGTTATATCATTAAATGTAGATGAGGCCGGTATTATGGATGCGTATGCTATCATTAGTGATTATAAGGAATACGGCAAACAGGATGATGAAGTGATGAATATGTTTGTTAAGCTTTGGTATGGGATTGGATCGATTAAGTTATCGAGCAGTATGGATGTAGAAGAGAATGATAATTCGGTTAATAAGGACGATGTCCTTTCGGGAATATTGGCTCATTTATCTTTAACAAGGTATAAAGATTTGAGTGGAATGGAAGTAAAAGAAGGATTTGCACTGCAAGAATCTAGGAGACTGGGACACTTTTTAGATTCCATGCCATTGTTGCCCCAAGTAACTCCAGGACCACATCCGTTTGCCACCAATTTTATATTTTGGAAAGATAAGGAATACCTTCTACTCCTCAATGGGACTATAGCACGACAATTTGTAGGAATGGAACATCATTTTGTAAGGATATCATTACGTGAATGGTCTCGAGTATTTCTGTCAGAACATCAATGCGAGGGTATAACATTGACACATATAATAGATGCCATAGAATCAGCATATGCATGCATCCATTCCCGAGCCTTCGGACGTGGAGCCAATAAAAAGTACAAACAATCAGAGGTGAAGGATGGACACTTCATTGTCCCGCTCGTGGATAAAATGAATCATGATTGTGAGGATTACAATGTTGTTTGGAAGAGTCCCATGTTGAGAGAATATGATGAACGTGAAAAGAGGAGAAACGGTGATGCGGTTAAGTTTAGTGTGGTTACTACAAAAGATGTTCAGGCAGGTGAAGAATTGTTGACTACGTATGGACATCGGCCTTGTTGGTTATTTGCCCAGAGTTATGGTTTTTTACCCAGACTTGGGAAGGAGAGGGATGCTTATTCGGCTATACCTTTCTTTCCTACCTTGTTGGATCTTGATTCTGGTAAGGGGTCAAAGTTGGATTTGCGCGTAAAGGAAAACTACGAACCGTTAGTCAAAGCTGTAATGGCTGCGGTGGATAAGGCATTGAAACAAAAGACCAATCCCAGTATGATCGAGGAAAGCATAATTGATTATTTTTTGCCTAGTTCTTTGGCATCTCGGTCTCAGCCGCTTTTGATTGTGTGTACGAGGATAGGCGGGCGTGATTTCAAAGAGGAGCACAAGATTACAATTGAAGTTATTCTTCCATATTTTAGAGCTGCGGCATCAGCCATTTCACAATTACAGTACAATCATCAAAATGGTATCAAATCTCCAATCAAGTTAAAACAAATGGTGATGGCTGCGGGATTGAGTGATCCAAATGTGAATTGGGACAAGAATGCATTGAAATTAATTGGGGATGGAATAGAGTATCGGTTGAAGGGATTGAGAGATGGAGGGAAGGCAGCGGAGGAATGGTTGGAACAAGTGAGTGTGCATTATATTGAAGAGAGGGAGATTAGAGCTGGATTTGCAAGGGACATTCGTAAGTCTGAGGTGGAGGTGTTGGAAGGGTTGGAGGTTGCAGTTGGAGAGTTGGAACGAACTTTAATAAGTTAAAATATGCATAACAACATGTTCTAATTGTCACTATTCTCCATTATGCTAAATTTACCTCTCACATTGTTTGTTTTAAGAGAGGTGAGACTCCCGTCTCCAAAGGATACTGTTGATCTGATAGTGCCACAATTTCTCTGGATGCAACAGTAGCCAAACAACCGCCGCACCATCTGCAAGGACACCTTCCATTGTATAATAGCTTGTAGCCAAAACCCTGAACTGGAGTAGTTGTCGCTCATATAGTTGACACAGTTGTCCTCAACATTTCCTCGGTAGGTTTCGACTATGCAGATTGGGATGGTGTAAGGTACCGCGACCAATTGATACTTCTTTCCATGGCCAGGTATTAATTTGTGAATGTCCTCCACAATCCACAACCTTGATTATTTCTTTTGTTAAGGTTTTGTTGCCAATATTGTGTAAAAGACATTTGAGCACCTGAAGCTCGGCTTGTGTCTACCATTGTAAGTAGGACCTTTGTACAGTCGTAGCTGATAGTAATGACAAGGACTTGGAAGAGCACCAAGAGGATACATTTCCATGGAAGCATTGTAGCAATAGAACCCCTCGATGAGTTTTTCTCAATATTGTTTGAGCCTCGCATTAAGGGTGATGTAACAATATATGATTAAGTTGATGATTTTATTGATCTTTATTACTTTCTCTGCTCTGACCTTGCGTCCTGTGATTGGTGATGGTACCAAGACAACTGACTGTCGGGAGTATTCCGTGTTTTTCAATGTTTTTGATCAATTTTGTTACGATAATTTATCATACTTTTTCATAGATGAATATTTTGAAGTGGTTTTGCCCCGGTTACCTGGTTTCCTCATCAGGAGGCCCATTACTTATTGATAGTGCTGACATGTTTTTTGTGTTGCAGTTGCCTTGCTTCTCCCTCTAAGGAACACGGTCTGTGCCTTTATGGGCACATCTTTCTGAATCAAATAGCAGCATTTCTGTGTTCAAATTATGCAACCAGAGAGGAGTGCCCTTGGAGAACCCATCATTTGAAAACTAAAACTTTGACCTAGAATATTAATTTGACACACACTAAAACTTACCTTCGGAAGAGCATAGACTCTTCGTGGTGAAGGGCATTTTCTTCAGGTGGAGGGAAAAATGTTTTAGCTCTACTCAAAAGACAACAAGGAATTGGTTGTTGGCAATTCAGATGAAAAGGAACAATAAGACCAATGAGTGATGGTTTGGATGTGCATGGTGCTACACGCCGACCTCCTCAGAGGAGCAATGATAATCTTGCATGCTGCCTGATATTATCATGGCATCGTTTTGGTGGCATAACACCAAGACCTGATGTGTAGTGATTTATCCCCTCTAAAGGATACTTGATAGTGTATGCAAAATATAGAGATACAATTTGTCAGAGAGTTATGTGTGAAATCAAGCAGCCTCGTGACTGAAGCCAACAAGACCAAGCTATACTTGGGTGCTTTGGCACATGATACTAGAGTTTGTAATTCCAAATCAGTCAACATGTAACAAATCCATTTCTTGGACTATGTTATTGAAATATGCGATACTGCCACATGTCAAACAACTCCACCCGACAGCACATTTGCTTGTTTGGTCTGAATCTTCCAAGAAACCATACCAAGCTCAATTGTCAAAAAGTGATTTTGCTCTCTTGTACAAGATAGAACGTAAGTCAAATTAATAGCAGCTCTAATTTGCAGACGTAATGTTTCAATAGCCATGGTTATGGATTTGGTACTAGGAATTATTTTGCTTTGTCCACAAGACTTTAAGTCATGCAAATTAACCATTTCATTACATTAAACACGCCTACAACAGAGACTCCAAATCCAACTCCACTGCACTTGTTGGATAATTAATATCAAAATTACCCAATACCTCCGGATGCAAAATACCAAAGGTACCAACAACTTTCCTCTGCCCACCCTTGGGACTAGTTAACAAAATCTCCGCCGCCCGACCAGGAAAGTATGTTCCACTAACTCCATTCTCACCAGTATTCAATTCACGAATGGTATAAAACCAACCTTCTTTGCAATGCACCAATTGGATTTTGTTTCCAGAAGATGCCACATATTCCTCCTCCGGTGCCACTTCACACAATGTCATGATTCTATCAACCAATCCATGAATCACTTCAAACCCCGAGGTAGGACCGGAATAAGTAGCACAAACCCTCCTGGCATTCTTAGCCCCAACAACGGTACCCGTAATCACATGCTCATCATCCGGCAGCACCACATCACTAATCTCAAACAATTTAAACCCCCCCGAAAAAGACATGCTCTTATTATGCTGCAGCGTCTTGAGCAATCCGGGCAACAACGTAGTTTGAACCACCTGATACTCAACATTGGCAGGATGGGTCGCCCCAAGGCGATGAAATTATCCTTTAGCGAACACAATCCGTGGGTTAGGACGACGATGTCAATTTCTTCACGTAACAAGTCACCGAGTTGATTGAGAGGCTGTTCTCCCCCCACCGTGCATGTTTTGGGGATGGTTTTGACGATATTGTTATAACCGTAGGCTACTGCGATGTCTTCGGCAATATCTACGGCGTGGAGTATATCGGATCGGGTTGGAGGTACAGTGACTTCAAGGATTGGTTTGTCACTGTCGGTGAGGAGGCGGGCTGGTCCCAGTTGGATTTTGTTGCAGAGTTCTGCCATGGGGGCAGGGTCAACGTCGATCCCGATGAGGCTGTTTACGAATTGGACGGAGGTGGTTTCTTTTCGGGTGTACATTTGTGGAGTTACGTAGGAGTTGACTATGGTATTGTTGTCGTCAATGTAATTGACAGTGACGGATTCGGCTGTGAAGGGCTTTGAGGCGTACTCAGAGAACATGGCAACGACTGTGTCCAGTACGATGTTGGCCTTGGTCAGGTCGGTGGCAGTGCATTCGATAAAGACATTTTTGGTATCAAGGGTGATGCGGCTTTTGCTCCCGTTAATAATGGGTGGCAACGAAAGCACCGTCTCTTCACTATCCAACACAACGGGATACAGAGCCGAATTCTTAATGATAGGCACATAAGGTTTCAGATGCTTGCAATTAGGATCCGTCTCATAACACTCCATAAGACTCGCTCCATCAAACTCCCGTCCCTCATCCGTATGCGTCAGCGGTACAAACTTAATATCCTTAGGAGCTCTCGCATCATACTTAAAAGGACCCTTTACAGAATCCAAATCATGCGTCCCAATCGCCACAAGCGTACGCTGCCTACACAAATTCCTATGCAGCTGATCCTGCAACTCGATGAAACTTTTATAACGTGCTTCATCGAACGTTACATCCCTCAATATCGCACATACTACAAAGGGTCGAATCGTAGCAGTAGAAGACTGCATCACCGTCATGGTCGAAGACGTATCATCCGTACCATCCAAAACCTTGTAAACAGGAGCATCCATATCCCCCAAAAACACTTTTAGTGCCCGACAAATCCCCTCAACACAAAGTAAATCATACCTATTCGCGGGCACGTCAATTTTATAAATCACCTCATCGGAAAGCTTTGCCAATTGATCTTTGGATAGTTTCACCGTTGAGGACTTGGTGGCTTCGAGACGTTCGGATGTGATTTCGTCGAGTTCTACTCCGAATTCGAAGCAGAGTTCGTCGAATTCGGCATCGGTGTAGGTGCGGGAGAGGTGGGTGAAGAGGAGGGAGCGTTCGATTGAGACGGTTGGCATTGTTTGCTGTTTGTAGAGGTTAGGTGGAGGCCGATTGGTTCATGGATCATGGAGCACGTCTTGCGTTTTTCAAGGTCGTTTGTGGATAGCATTGTGTGCCTGTTTACGGGACATTAAAAGGACTTTTTACTGCCCCCATTCAAAGATAGGTGACCGCATAAATCTTACACGTGGAATAGCGAATCTTTGAGCCGACGTCAAAGATCGAATGCATGTGACGTGTTCTATCTTTTAGCGCCAAAATTGGCATGAACAAACCAAACCAATGATGATGTCAGCCACAACGACAACAACTTAAAACCGACATCAGTAGCCTCTCCAAACGCCTTCATCCAAACCAAATCTAACCAACCCCATTCACTTTTTCTAGCGCCGTGCTTGTGATATCTAACCTACGCTTCCAATTGTAAAAAGAACGGTTTAATTGGTTATAACAAACAAAAGTCAAGATGGGATACGATGAAACAATGGACAGTATCGGTGAAGCCATTATTCAATGGTCAGATCCCAGTGGCAAGTGGAGGGCTGATAGAGAGGTGAGCTATGTGTTGTTGTTGGACTGGGACGTAATTCCAGCATTGATTACATATATTGCATGGACTGTTGTTAATGGAAACTATCATGATCGAGCTGTGATTGTGGTTGTCACGAAATAACTTTCTACCTGATCTCAAGAATTAATTCCACGAAATCTCACATTGAACCTCTCGCACATCACAACAATCTAACCCAAACCCAAGGACTGGTGGCTCTGCGACTTCCGCTCCGCCGGCACCATCGCCCTAGTCTACCTAGCATTCGTCATCTTCGGCTCCGCAATCATGTCCTTCCTCCCCGCAATTGATCCCTACCCCATTAAATTCCTGTACAACGTCTCCCAAATCTTCCTCTGTGCCTACATGACCATCGAGGCTGGTATGGTCGCCTATCGTAGCGGCTACTCTATGTTTATTCCGTGCAATACCTTTGATGTGAAAGATCCCCCCGTGGCCAATCTGCTGTGGCTGTTTTACATTTCTAAAGGTGTGTCTGAACCATGCACATGTTAGTATGATTGACAACTGTTTTGTATTAGTGCTAACAACAATCCTGTGCCAACACCAATTTCAGTGTGGGACTTTTGGGACACAATCTTCATCGTCTTGGGTAAAAAGTGGCGTCAACTCTCCTTCCTCCACGTATACCACCACACCACCATTTTCTTATTCTACTGGCTCAATGCAAACGTCAACTATGACGGTGACATCTTTCTAACCATTTTACTCAATGGATTCATCCATACCGTCATGTACACCTATTACTTCATCTGTATGCACACCAAAGATTACAAGACGGGTAAATCGTTGCCCATTTGGTGGAAGAGTAGTTTGACCAGTTTGCAGTTGATACAGTTTACGATTATGATGAGTCAGAGTACTTATTTGGTGTTTGGGGGGTGTGATCAATTGCCTTTGGGGGTTACCAAGGTTTATTTTGTTTATATTTTGACTTTGTTTGTGTTGTTTGCGCAGTTTTTTGTGGCTAGTTATATGACTCCTAAGAAAAAGGGTGATAAGAAGAAGAGTGCTTAGAGGGAAATCATATGATGAGGGGAAATAAGGAATGCATGGGGATTGAATAGATAGTTTTGTATCACAGCTAAGACAAGTATTACAATATACTGAATTTATTGTTATTTGAAACATAGCTACGCACTGATGGAAATTATCAGAAAGGTGTCGTTGTGCTTGGTACCATGTTTGTGTAAGGATTTTTCACCTGTTTAACTGTCATCTCAAGATTCTGATGTCGTCAAGTGGCGGTGGATTGGAATGATCATGTGATTAGTAGATTGACTTTTTGTATTATTGATGTATAATTTATCACCTCCAACACCTCACCAACTCACCAATTTCTTTATCCTCCTTATGAGATCAGGACAGCTTTAGCAGATATGTTAAGTGAGGAAGCAACCGCAGCCATGCTGGAATATGAGTGAAATGAGGTAAAAATGACGAAGAATAATTTTTGCGAGGTTCATTTTCTCTTGCACATCAACTCATATATTCCCTTATCTTACTAAAGAAGTGTCATTGGCTAGGAATGTGTAGCATATTTTTCTGAAGCCAGTGAAGTCAATGCCTGTAAAAGATAAAAGATAAATTCATAAGAGATGGTTGTGTACAATACAGAGATATAAGAATAAAAAATGAGAAGTTGTGATGCCTACCCTACCTTGTCCCTTTCTGCAGAGGTCTCATAACTGTATGGTAAAAAGTGATTGAATACATGGAATTGCCATTGGAAGCATCACACAATTACAAGTAATTGGAAAGGCTGACTTTATTGATGCACCATGTAGTCCTGTCAACACTCTTAAAAACCTCTGTTACAAAAAAATAACAAGTAAAATCCTTTGAGATTCGAGCAAAACATAAAGCCATTATAATCTGCAAAAACATAAAATATTCAAATAGGTAACCTACGACTCATGATGAGGTGAGTAGTAGTTACGTGTAAAGGTAAGTTAATTGAATGATAATGAAAATATCAATCTCTCCACGGCAATATCTAGGTCTTAATCTAATCTCTAATCTAATCTAAAGTTAGACACTTTTGATTTGGTTATGAGGAGAGTGCGAGGGTTTGAATCCCATGTTGGACGTTTTTTGTCGAGGGTTCGAATCCCATGTTGGACATTTTTCATTCGCTGAGAACACCTTACTCTTTTGTTTGTTATGAAAAATACAAGTAAGATCCCATTATCTGTAGGAGCACCTGTGCTCCCCTTGTTATGATTCATTCTGAACGTCCTTTCAAGATTGGATGGAGATTCATATCTCCATCCAACTCGCCACACTCTTGCCAACATCTACAATCCCAGGTATCTTTTAAATAAGATACTTTGGTGCGTAGTCATGGCCATATCTAGCCCATACCACTACCTCTGTACCAACACATTTTCCTACTTCTGGGATACCTACTAGATGTGGGTATGACAATAGGCCCATGACATTATTCGTGCAAACATCGATAACAATTTCAGCCACTGTAGAGACACTTCCTGATCAATTTTTTATAAAACCAGAGATCCTCTTTTAATGAACACCATCTCCATCATATTGCCAGGTTTCATAACAACTAAAAGATTTTTATTTTTTCGTCATTCTACCAATGCACTTGATATGCTGGTGTTGTTGAGGTTGCTGAGCATAGGTGTTGATGAGTTGTAATTGGAACTGTGGGTGGTGATGTGAATTTGTTTCCCACGGACAGGAGATGCAACCAGTTCCAAAGTTAGAGAAGCAATGATGGAGACACAATCTGTTCTGAGGGTGGTGGAGCCAACGGCACCTCCACCAACAATGGGCAGCAAGCTGTCATTCATGAAGTCAAGACAGCGGAAAATTTAACCAAAACTCATAACTCATCTTACAAATCAATCACCGACATGAAACACCAGGGCAAGACTTGAAGCTTCTGGAATTCAAGTGACAGATCAAGTGACTTGAGGCATATCAGGTCGTGCCTACCTAACAACCTACTTTAAAAAGTAAACAAACCCTGAGAAGTGTTATAAAATTCCCCGCTCCTTGCAAATCACCAGGTAACTCAACAACTCACGGGAACGAGCATGATTCTTGACTTGATGTCACACATCAATGACTTGATCTTTCCCTGCATTCCACCTGCTCATCTCATGCATCCCACCATAGTATCGGCCTTGATCCTGTCCTTCCTCATCATCAAATTCTATGAAGAAGCCCCCGTCACCGACAGATGATCTGAACAATCTCTCCTCACAATCAATATGAGCTGAAACCTCATCTGTTTTCTCGTGCTCACCTGCAAAACCATCTTGAACTTCACATTGCCAGGCAGCAAAGGCTCATCACTGAAGTACTCTCAAACACCATCGACGCTCACAACTCACCTTCGTTAACTCCCGTCATGATTCGTGGGACCTCTGACGGAACTCTCTTCAACAACACCTGCATGGCTTCGGTTGGGCACTCTCTCATCCTCCAAGGTCTCTCCCAGGCTTTCCCGGGAATTGACATTCAGTGAGTCTTCATTCAAAGCCTCAACTAATTACAACCCAAATATGGAACACTTGGCAAATTTGGGGGGCCGCATGAGCATCTCCGACCAAATCTCGCTAGTGGCCCTCCTGAGCAAACCAGGCGCCCCTACTCCTTTCCTACTCCTAAGACACAATGTTACATAAGATGATGAATTCCCGAAGGTTTGGACACAACAGCTCACTCCGTGTCTCCATTGATCCTGTTCACTCTGGTTACAAGAATCGTGAACAAGGTTAACCCAAGACTCATCGTACTAACCCTTATTCGAAGACTTAGTTCCTAAAAACATTCATACTTATTTTAAACTTTATAATAGATAGATAAACACAATATTTCATGTCCTCATTCTCCCTGCTGGACCCACAAGAACTGACATCCTAGTATGCCAAACAAATTCTTGGGGACCACAGTTTTGGAGAGAGGGCATGAGAATTGTTGAACTAAGTTGAAAATTTCAGGCCAAAACAAAACAATAATTGACTAAATTTTGATTTCTTACCTCTCTTGACCTCGTTGGACCACCATACTTGTTGGGAGGCTTGCCTTTCTCAGTTTTATGTAAATTGACATGTGAGGTGTTTTTACACCAATGATGTGGGTATGGAATTATTGATGCCAACTTGTGTCCTGAAAAATCCACTAGTTAGCATGATAAATCACTAGATTGGTATTAAAATATGACTTTCTTGTGGTGGTAGATTGACATATGGTGGTAGATTGTGTCCCATTTTATTTAGGCTGCTTTCTTGTGGTGGTAGATTGACATATGGTGGTAGATTGTGTTAGATTTAGACAGATTCTAAAAATCTAATGGACAGCAGAGCGAGAGATGTAAAACGGATAAAATGAAGAAAACGTGAAAATGAGAGTCTGCGTCAAAAGCCAATCATCAAAGAAATGGGGCAAGACATTCCGGTTGTGATGCATTTTGCAATGCTCTTGTAAGCAACCAATGTCAATGATTTGGCACGGTCATGCTCTTGAACGATGAAAAACCATCTAAATAATAAGTGTGGATCGGATCAGATCCAATGCCAATTGAAACCCAATCATTTGGCGGATTTGAATGGTGTTTGCAGCACATGGTTGCATGAGTTGTCGGTGATCGGTGGTTTGGATTGGAGGCAAGTTGGCAGAGTTGGTGTGATTTTATTACCTTCAGTCTACCTTATAAAATATTCATATTCCGATGCTTCCGATATTATTAAAGGTATTAATGGCATTCAGTACTGTGAAGTTATGTTTATCATCCCTGTAGATGGATGGTTGGTGTATTTGGCGCGCATTTGCCCTTTTTGCATACGATAAATCAAAACATTGTGATGGTTTCGAAGCAATTGTTATCACTTGGAGGATAATGGGGGACGTGATTCTTGGTACGTGTGGTCTTGGGTGTCTCGGTTGCTTTGCTAGTGACAAACTCACCCTTCCAGCCTGACGCTGCGTGTTGATTTTGGCAATTTCAGCGTCAGCCTCCTGGTTATGAGGCTGACGCTGAAATTGCCAAAATCAACACGCAGCGTCAGGCTGGAGTGGCGAGAAATGCCACTAGCAGAGCCAAGGTTGACCAGGCAATCGAGACGCTCAAGGCTGAACACGCCAAGAACCACGCCTCGATTCTCCTCGAAGTGATAAACAACTGCTAGGAAACCATCAACAAGTGTTGTGATTGCTCGGATGCAAGAAGAGCTGCATATGTGCCCAATGCTCCAGCGCTTCAGGCTGAATGTGAGGAAGAGTGAATTTTAACATCAACCTAAAAAATGCGTCATGGTATGTTAGAGATGATTTCACATCACGCCAAATTTGCATCAGTAAAACTTACATTGCCAGAACCCTCTTAGGCTTCTTCATGTCTTTCATTTCGAAGGTGAAGAGGGCCGTTTTTTTCATTGCCCTGTGTACAAAACAAATAGAAACATGAATCGTGGATAGCAAAAAATGATTGGAAAAAGAACAACACTCACTGAAAGACCGTCAGCCATTGTATTCAAATCCTAAACCCCTAGAAGAAACGCCATGCCAGACTCGTCCCCCCAACAAAACAGCTCTCGCAAAACTATGAGTCCCCCACCAAAAGAGCTCCCGCAACAACTAGACAAACAGTGGAACAAGAACCCCCTCAAAATTAATGTATTATTGTACGAACATGGTGAATATTGTGAATTCAGTACAATACTGTGAAGTAATGTTTATCATCCCCCGTAGATGGGTGGTTGGTGTATTTGGGGCATTTGCTCTTCTTGCGTCGGACCAATCAAAACACTTTGTGATGGTTTCGAAGCAATTGTTGATCACTTCAAGGAGAATCGGACCCTCCGATTCTCCTCGAAGTGATCAATAATTGCTACGAAACTATCAGAAGGTGTGGCAATTGGTCCGATGCGAGAAACGTAACCTTGCCCAATGCTCCAGCACTTCAGGCTGAATGTGAGGAACTGATTGACAACAACCGCCCTCCGTCAGCCATTGTGTACAAAATGCCAAACCCCCCGATAAGAAACACCATACCAGAGTCGTCCCCCCAACAAAACAAGTCACGTCCCCCCGCCAAAAGAGCT
>JALLAY010001414.1:0-10522 GCA_036939635.1 Cyclotella baltica | reverse complement strand
TACTCCTGGATCAACTTCAGCATACTGCTCTTGTCTCTTTGCAAGTTGAGCTGCTATCTCTTTGGACACATTTCAGTGTACAAGTCTTGTCTCCGGAAGTGTTATTATTCAATATTTGTACACCTGCAAAGTGAAATTGTGAAGTGACGACAATTTTAATAGCACTGGATATAGATGAGAATTTAAGAGGAACCCAACTCACGACAGGCTTCAATTGGTAAGTTTTGTTGGGTAATCCGTGTAATGTGGGGAATAAATATGAATCATCAGATTATTTGTGAGTCATGCTTTGTCCGACTTCTGTTTTATTTGTTCAACAATTGGGCTGGCCAAGAGTCATTTGTGCCTTGGAGATTGGAGATGAAGTAGACGTAGGGAGGTGGTGTTGTGAGTTGGATTTGAAGGGAAATCAACATTCAAGCAGAAAATGAATAAGTACTCACTGTTGAATCGATTGTTAGGGAAAGGCCATTGAAATTCAACAATTCGAGATGAAGTCAATGCAGATTTGAGAGGTGAGTTAATGGTCTTGATTAAATCTGAAAGGCAATCAACAATCAAACAAAAAAGGGAATAATAGATACTCACTGTTGAATTCAAATGTCGAATAGATTGGATTTCTGATTGAAATTTGAGAGGCGTCGTTAGTTTTATTGCTTCTGCTTTATGGTTGAGAATGACTAAAAGGAGTGAGAGTGAATGGTGAGTGAGCGGAACGGGGTGATGTGTCTTGGGTCCATTGTGTTTGGTTAAAGGTTTGAGGGGCAGTAGGACCCAAAGTTAAGAGCAAAACTGAAAACTTTAACGAACAAAGAAAGAGTTAGTATGTTTTTCAGTCGTTCAATTGTTTTAGTAGGCTAAAATACAGTAGTTTTTTTATGTTTAGGCTTCACAACGACGCCTTATAACAACAACGGATTGTACGTGGTCGTCGTCAATGTTATGCTATTATATCATGATTATTACATCTTAGCAAAAGTGGCTCCTTAGAATTAACGTAAACGTAAAAACTCGAAAACCTGCAAACTTGAATTCAATGGATCACACCGCCTGCATTCCACTAGCCTCATCCTTCTTCAAATACGGGGGCCTCAACAATCTAGACCAGAGTAGGCCATGATAGTGTCAAGTTTTCCATTTTCTTGATGGATGCTTATTACACTGATTGAATCATGTGTTCTGTCTATCATGCTGTCACCTGAAAGACAATAAATGTGTAAGTAAGAGATTGATTGGAAAGTTAGCTTAATTTCAAAGACGATTTGCCAAAACTGCTCCCCATTGAAGTTTCTTGGGGTGGCACGAAGGAAGGGTTTTACTTGATTCTGCTCACAAGTTGACAGAAAAAAGTTCATGATGCAACTATGTCTGGGACTCTGGTGAACATCATGTTTGCACCCAACACGGTTGGAGGTAAACTTACGATCTTTTCAGTCACTGCCGTTTGTTAACACTTCACACCAGAAATGACAATTGGTGGGCAATAACATCATCTTTAACTAGTAGTTAAATGATAACAGAGCCCCCCTGGCTTTTGGGGGCGGGGACAAAAAGCCAAGGCTGAAGTAAATCTAAGTTTATGAAACCACCTACGTGAGTTTGACCAGAGTCCAGGGACAAAATTTAATCTCATTCATACTGTTCCAAATCATATTAGTAAGGTAATACTCTTGCCAATAATATAAACAAATATAATCTTATTCTTTCATCCTGCTAATGGCATTGTGAATATCCATCCATTTATCAGGATGGGTTATACAATGTGCATGACCAACTCCCCTCCACATGATCTTTTCAATCACAGGTTTTGTTTTGTTACTCAAAATGAAGTTGTTGTGATCTGAAACTTCTCTTTCAACCTTTGGCGAGTTCACTATCTCATCATGTTCTGACAGGCATATAAGTACATTGCACTCAGGAGGAATATCGGCCAGCCACAGCTCACTGTTATACCAAGCAAAGTTTCGTCTCAAATAATGCTCAATAAACAGTTCAGAGCTTGCAACAAGATGTATTTTAGATTCATGGAAGAATCGAATGAGTTTTTTAACCCAGCTGTTGCTACTGTCTTCATGTTCTCCACTTTCTCTTCTAGTGTACAAGAAATTGATCATGACATCCGGCTCGCTCAACAGAATAGACACTGGATCAATAAGAATAATATTTTGTAATGTCTTTTGTAGTTGTGGTGACTTGACCATCATTGTCAGTTGGCATGAACCAAGTGAATGGCCACAAACTGTTAAATTTCTCTCATGCTGGCATCCTAAATGACGTACAACAGCTTCCAATATTCCATGAACAGTATCCTCTTCTGACACTGCTTCAAAACACATCGAATACGAAACTGGTTTATTCTGAAACAAGAAAATATCCCTTTCAACAGAGTTCTCCCCACGTAACAAACCAAAGAAAATCATAGGAAGGTAAGGAGCGTGACCTCCAGGCGCAATCCCATGAAAGAATAAGAATGGGCTTTTCTTCTTGTTGGATCTGGCAGCACGGTGCCAATATTTCAGACCACGTGAACACGTATATTGTCGAAAACCTATAATGGTCAAGATGAGGTTGGCTGAAATTCTCATCAGAGCTACACCTGCATACACACAGTATGGTCTGTAGAGTGAATTGACCTCTTCGAAAGTGAAACACCGTGGAGTAAAGTTGACGTTTCTCCCTGGAGCGAAGGTCAAAGCTGCTTCCTTTTCTAATGTTTGATAAAACTCATCTAGTGCTGTTGACATCTCAGGATTTGATTGTACAGTTGATAAATGCACACCAAAGAAAGCCCAGGATAAAAACTCATCCATATTGTCTTTCAACAGCCTCTCCGAATCTTTGGATTCAATCTTAGCCCCCTGTTGATTATTTCCATGTCTTATATTGTTCCTTGAATCACTCTTTTCACTCTCGTTCCCCCCAACCGTTTCATTCAAAGAGCTCTCACTGCCACTCCCATTTAATTCACTCTTCTCCACCGAACTCCATGCCATTCTCAGCATAGGCGGAGGAGGAGGACACACCATATCCAGTGTGGCCATATCAAACTGTTTTGAGAATTGTTCGTAGGGTGCATCGGGTTGTTTCTTGATGAACCATGATTCAATAAATTTGTAAAATATTTCTGATTTCATCGCATCGTTATTTCTTTGTGATAGTGGTATTCTCTTGACTATTCGTTGAATAATTCGTTTTAACAATTTTATTCTGTCTTGAACCTCGGGATAGTCTCTGTAAGGAGCGTTGGGACGTGATAGATCAATTTGGTTCGCGTGAGGGATGAGGTACCAGTGATAGTGGAAGAAAAATCCTATTTCAAATAGAGCGTAGGCTAGGAGGAACGAGAAGATGGTGGAGCCGGGGGTTGGAAGGAGGGCAATTAATGGTGATAGGAACATGGTTTATTTGTTTCATGTGCCGCGAAGTACGAGTATTATTTCAGCGAATTGATTCAGTTGCTTTAATTCAATCTTATAAGAGTCTTTCTGTGGCAATAATCAGCTGACCGATGCTGTACACCTTCATCGATTTTCTCTGCTTCAGTCAAAAAACAATCGCAAGGTTGCTGCTAACAAATTATTAACGCACTTCTGGTTGGGTTGATGATGATAGATGATATCGTATGATGTCGGAGATCAATTAATAGCTATCAATAGTTTGGATCTGTTTGGATCTGTTTGGATGATGATGGGATTATCAAGAAGTTTTTCAGCACACGTGTTCTGAAACCCATGTACAATCGACTAAGGGGGATTAAGACATGGACGATTTTGAGCTTTAGAGGTCTAGATAAAAATCTTTAAAGCTAGCAAGATAGAAAAAAATCAGACATTTTAAGATTTTTACATGCAAAATAACTAGTTATTGCCCCCATTATTGCCGCTACCCCTCTTCAAAAACACTTCACAATAGTTGATAGCCCCATCTTACTCACCAACGATAAATAATGCTCTCACCATGAACGTAATTAAAAACCATAGATAACAGAACACCAAAGTAATACCTTCAAATATGAAAGTTTCTAAACAGCGTGATTGAGTAAAATTCATTTAACTTAAAGATCATCGTAAAATCAATGAAAGCCAGCAATCCATTTTTTTCGCTAAGACAGCAAAGTCCTTGGCATCAAACCAATAGATTACGTGTAAACTCTTCAATCTCCTGGCTCCAACAACAGATATGAAGGACAGTCAAAAGCAAGCCCGCTTGTCCGTGAAACAGATAGTATTCGCAATCAAAATTTAAGTGACAGAACGCAAGCCCGCTTGTCCGCGTGAAATAGATAGTTTTCACAATCAAGATTTAAGTGACAGACAAAACCTCGCCTCCGCCAAAATCAAAGACTGATAATTCCCAACGTCTTCTCAGGTCTTCTCCAACCAAAAGATTTTTAAGTAGCCTCCACTGAAAAAAAACAGCACGGCCTCCACCAAAACAACCTCGTCCTGGCCGAACTACTCCTTCAGCCTCCGCCAGAATTTACCTCAGACGCTGCCTCCACTCAAAAGTATGCTTCGCCTACGTGTCGTGAGAGCTTTTACAAGACTTCGTAAAACGCAGCATCTCTCGTACCCTCACCATCTTCGAAAGCATGCAATATCTCCGACCTCCTAAACTCTGAAGGCATCAACCTCTTTTGCTGAAACGATGCAACGGGCAGTGGGAAGCAATAATCTGCAATAATATGGTACGATAAACAATCTTCACTTAAAATAATGACAATCAACAATCAACAACAACGGCAGGGATAAGGAAAAATCATCAGCAAGGACAGTCAACAATCAACAAAGAACCAAAAGCAACAGCAAACAACAAACAACAAAGACGAGCGGATCATTCTCCGGAGGCTGTGCTTCGTTTGTGGCGGCGGCGGCGTCGACGTCATGTTCGTTTGGCGGTGCGTCGTCACCAAAGAGCTCTCGGAGCATGGCGGCTGGGTCGGCCCCAAATGGGACTGTTATTCCCGCTCGCTCGGCTTGGTTACGCCAGTCGTTGTTGCGAACGGGAGGCATGGTAGGTTGGTTCGTTCGTGTGATGGTTTGTTCGTGTGACGGCGGTTCACGGTTCACGTTATTTTGAGGTTTGTGACGCTGAAGTGAGAGAGAGAGAGAGCGGAGGGAGTTTTTCCTTGGATTGAACCTTCCGTTTGGTCGTTGAAACGAAAAGATTCTGAAAATCTGTCGCGAAATAGGAATCAGTATAAGCTACTGGTGAAACGGACGTTAAACGGTAGCAACGCATATACCCGCGGGACAGATTTTCAGTCAATTTTTGGTACGCAAAAGGCCCAGAAATGCCCTGATGTGGTAGGGTGAATACGCCGAAAATGCGGTATAAATGCGGTACCGCGTACCTAAGGGTTAATAACCAATTCGCCATCATCAACCATCCATCATCATAGATCATCATCATTCACACAATCAATCATAGAAATCATCGATTCCTTTCACCTCCGAAATAGAAAGCTGTTATATACAGTAATGACAGTATAATGACCTCACTTCATGTCCTTCTTGTTCTCCATATGATCATTCAGTGTAATGCTTTCGTTAGTCTTCAGTCAGTTTCGCAGTCACAAAGCATCATACAAAGACATCCAACTGTTGCTGTGACGCCCAAGAATCATCTATTTGCCGAACGGCGAAACCAAGCGAGTGTCAGTTTAGGAGCAAAACGTCCCTCTCGCCCTAGATCTTCGAAAAGACAATCAGCGGGTCTTTCGAAAGAGATTAAGAATCCTGATGCGGTAGAAACGTGGCGAATATATGGAGTGGAGATTAGCCCCGATTCATTGGGACCCTATCGAGCAGATAATAAAAGCACAGACGCAGACACCCCTCCTGAAAGATCATACATGACGACACCCGTGCTCGATTCTTTACTGACACGTCTTCGTATAAAGAAAGAAGACTCGAGGAGTAATTCTAATTCGGATGAGTTTGCTTTGCCTCCAGAGTTAATTGATGTACGTGTCATTCGTCGCTCTGTAGATGCACGTCGACGTAGGCGATCTGATCCCACGTACACCTACGTTCTGGATGTAGACATAACGAAAGGGAATGCCAGAAAGTTTCGATTTGTCCATCAGCCTGGTAGGATGGAGCGGATGAACTGCAATTCCGCTGCGAAACGACAACTTACGGGTGCTCCGACTCCGAACGAGTCAGCCGCAAGCAAATCCATGCCTAAGGTTTTAATTGTTGGTGCAGGGCCAGGTGAGCTCAAATGTATTTCTTTCCGTGTTATGTGTAGGGCTCGTTAGATCTCACATACTACCCTCTATCTAGCTGGGTTGTTTTGCGCTCTATCATTAGCCTCATCAGGTTTCAAACCTATCATTGTGGAAAGAGGACAACCGGTAAGGCACTCTAGAAAAAGAAAATCAATTCACAATCAACATTGTTACATACATGATATCATATGAATATTATTGTAGTTTTAACAAGTAAATTATTCTCTTCTTTTAGGTCGAGGCCAGAGGGAAAAGCATAGGTGCCCTGATTCATAGAAGAGCAATCGATCCCGAATCCAACTTTTGTGAGTTTGGTTTTAAATCAAGTGTCAATCTTCACTTCATCACTCATTTCAATTCTCATCCATCACAAGCCTTTGGCGAAGGAGGAGCTGGTACGTGGAGTGATGGCAAATTAACAACAAGAATAGGACGTAATTCCGAACCAGTAAGATTTGTATTGGAACAACTGGTGAAATATGGTGCCCCGCAACGGATTTTAGTTGAGGGAGCTCCCCATCTGGGAACAGACAATCTAGTGAGATTACTGCGGAATATGAGAGAGGATATCATATCGAAAGGTGGGGAAATCCACTTTGGATGTCGTGCGTCTAAATTTATTATTCGTGATGGGTTTGTGACTTCAGTAAAGACTGAGAATGACGTAAAATCACCATGCGAAACCAAACGAGAATCATCTTTCAATGATTTAGATGCTGTTGTTTTGGCGACTGGTCATTCCGCTCGCGATGTATATGAAGAATTAGCAGATGCAGGAGTTGAATTAGAAGCCAAAGGATTTGCTGTTGGATATCGTATTGAGCATCCTCAAAGACTGATCAATGAGATACAATATGGGAGAGGTAAGGAAAGAGCATTCCATGTATCTTCAAAACAATTGTCTGGTAATCACTTTTTTGTTTTTGTGCTTCGATACAACATATAACTATCACCCTAGAGTGGGGAAGAACAGTGGTGAGCTAGTACCATGCGATGCAGTATCATTCAGAGTTTCGCTAATCACATCATTGACTTAAATATCATGACATAATATATTTTGGCTTTTTAGGAAACTTTTAAAGCATCAACGGATCGTGCAAATGAGAGACATTTTGAAAAGTACGAAAACAATTCAACAAATCATTCTGGGAAACTACCAGTTCCATCCTACCGATTAGCAACTGATGCAGCATTCGATGGAGAAATAAATCGAGGAGCTTATAGCTTTTGTATGTGTCCAGGTAAGCTGTTCTAAGTTTATCATGGTATATATGCTTTGTCTCCTCTTACTGTATTTTATTGAGTATAAAGGTGGTCAAATTGTCCCGTCTTCAACCAAACATGGAGAGCTTTGCATAAATGGAATGAGTTTCAGCAACCGGGACTCTCTTTGGGTGTGTATGCATTTTTAAACTGCTCTTCACTTAGTTGGTTTGTGTTTCACTTTACCACTGAGATAGTTTATTCACTATTTTTTTCTTGTGAGAAGGCCAACTCAGCATGTGTTGTCACCGTGTCTCCCAATGACCCAATATTGAACGGGTATAGATCGAAACACGGGGAACTTGCAGGCTTGGAATTTCAACGTGACATGGAACGTAAAGCTTGGTTATTAGGCGGTGGCAATTTCACCTGCCCCGTGCAGCGTTTGACAGACTTCATCTCAGGGACAGTTTCTGCAAATGTACCACCATCATCATATAGACTTGGAGTAAAGTCTGCCGCGTGCCATGAAATTTATCCAAAACCGCTATACAATGCATTAGTACATGCGATAACTCACCATTTTGACAAGCAAATGCCAGGCTTCTTAACCAATGAAGGTAACTTTCTGCTGTTTTTTTTGTGGTATCATTATTCAATACTAAAGTTTGTTTCGTTCGGTAAATGCTATCTTAGCATTGATTCATGGGGTCGAAACGAGAACATCGAGCCCAGTGAGGGTTGTTAGAGATCCGGTAACCCTACAAGCTAAAGGAGTGGAAAATTTATTCCCAGCAGGAGAAGGTGATATTGTTTATTCAAGCAATCCAATAACTAGGTCGCAAAATTTCTGTCTCACAACCTTACTTTCCTTACTGAAAAGGTGCTGGATTCGCTGGTGGAATAGTATCAGCTGCAGTTGACGGATTGGCTATTGCCGAAACAATAAAGATGAAGTATTTTGGTAAAGGTGAAAGTGAACGTGAGGGCAAAATGTTCTCCATTGGCTTTGACTATTGACTTTCCTAAAAGTACCTTAGACCTATCTAGTTGTGGTGTGATTTCAAATGGCAGGCTCAACATGCCAAATGCTCCTTGATGATACTTAATTAACTTTTCATCATTCTGTTGCATTATGAATTCTGTATAACATATAACTCTTAGTAAATCATTAACTACACACACAGGTGAATTAACGGGCAAAAGCCTTTCTTTTCCACTAAAACAAGCAGAGCAACAGCCTGGGCCGTAAGGTACAACCTCTTCCATGCAGGGAAATTGGATTATGGTGCATCCAATGGCATGTTCCTCTTCTTCTTCCTCCTGCGGTAGCGTATACTCCCTTCTGTGTCAACTGGTACATCAAGGTGTTGGATAAAGTGTGTTGTTGGTTGATGTGATGTGGTTGGAGCGTCTAACGGAGAGGGACGGTTCCGACGGGCATTGTGGCGAGCCATAGCTGAGGCGGTCGTGGCAGCCCTCATTTCAGACAACCAGGCCTGTCTGGAGGCAGCAGGTGCGGCCCCAAGCTCCTGAAAATCGATGTCGAGTAGGTTCTTGTCATCATCAAGAAGCGTGGAAGGGTCAGTCCAAATCAGGTCTTCGCATTCCCGCATTATGCGTAGTTGCTGAGCCTCAGTCAGTCCATCTGCTCCTTTGAAGTGGACTGTTTGGCACCGATAGGTCCACTGCCGGTGTGTGATTTGGAGTAGACGTAAAATGAACTGTTTGCACCAATGGCTAGCATTGCGACGGAGATGATTGGACGACACATAGTCCTGTCGGAGACCTAGGAGCAACTCGGGTACCCTTCCTTCGATGAAGTTGTGGAAGCCCAGCCTATCCTGAATTTCTGCAAGTTGACTGTATCTGGAGGAGGGCCCACAAAGTTCGCTCATACTCTTGTCACCTCTGGCCATCAAGTACCTCACTATCAGCTGAGTCAGCAGTGGATCTGTTTGCTGACTTGTAAGCCATTCAGAGAGAGAGTGTACAGAGGAGTGGAAAACCTCAGTACGACCTTTGTCCCGGCAATTGTAGATATGTGAAGAGTTCTCAGGGAAATGACCACAGTTCGGGCACCTATCCACAACATTTCCATAGATTTGGTTCATCATATGATTAGTTCCACAGAAACCAGAGACCTGTTTTGTTACCCATACCCTGAACATTGTGGGAGTTTGCTTCATTACTTTCTCAATGCCATCCCAGTGGACTAAGTCGAAATCATCTCTATGGATGATGTCCTTCTTATGGAAGTACTCGCGAGCTTGCTCATCCCCCCAGTGACGAAGAATGGCAGGAGTAGTGGCACCTGATAGCTTGGTATCCTCAATAGTTACTACTATGTCCTCGCCCGGAAGAACCCTATCTATAAACCGTGATGTAGCAATAGCTTGGCTGAGTGCTTGTTCAGCTCTTCTGTCACACTCTACATTAACTTGTTCCTCCAGGGTTAGTTCATCCCAATCCAGGTACTCATCAAGGTGGCTCTGAACATGATACATCTGACTGCGACAGCCTGCCTCGGAGACCAACTTCTTGTACAGCCGCAGCAGGTCAGCTTGTGACTGCGTCGATGACATTGGTCTGCGAGGGTGGTTGCCGTGATGCACAACACCTTAGTTATCACAGCCAAATCTGGGATTAAAGGAGAGACTAATGTACTTGTCCTCAGTTGCAACTTTCAGTAGAAGCTGCAGAGCAATACCGCCAAATTGTCTGCTGAGAACTTGTCACTCTTTTCCACCCAGGACACACATGCCTTCTGCAACACTCACCTTAGCTGACTCATGGGTCTTCAATTACTTCCTCTGTTTCGTGTTTTGACGGCGCACCTGAATTAGACAGAAGAATTGTGAGAGAGTTCGACAAAGAATCGACAAAAAGAGAGAAGGTGCATACTGTTGAATTGCAAGTCAACTAAATGTTGGTGGTCGAAGTCGAATTCAACGGCAAATGAGTTTGTTTCTAGGAATGGGATACGTGGAATGTGAACAAAAAGTACTCACTGTTGTATTGATACGTTCGTTTGAATTTGAAATGCGGTATTCGAGAGCAAGAGGGGGAATTGCTCGTTTGTTTTAT
>JALLAY010001413.1:0-10526 GCA_036939635.1 Cyclotella baltica | reverse complement strand
TGTTTCGTTGGCACAAAAGGCTCATGGCGGAAAATCTTACCTTTTGCATTTTTCTTCCGAGCTAGAAATAAATATCGAAGCATTTTCTGTTCTGGAAGGTATCTGCCTCTGGTCCGAGCGCCATTTATTCATGACGGACGTCGTCTTCGTCATCAACTATCGAACCTGCCTCATTCATCTTCATCTGCCAACGCCAACGCATCAATTATCTAGATAGTCGGGGTCGGGACGAAGATCAGCGCCAGTGCCGCGCCACATGAACAGCAGAAAAGAAAGAGGAGGACATAGGATTGGTTCCCATGATATGCCGCAAGAGTTCAACATCGGCTACAGCTCTCTGCACCTTGGTCGTCCTAATGACAGCAATAACAACTGACCGTAGCACCACGGCGGCTTCTGCAGCTAATTCAATGCCGGTCGCATTTGCGTTAATACCATCACAAGTTCCCAGCGTTAAACATCCAGTGACTGGAAAGAAAAACAGGAACAGATGCAATTCGCAGAACATGCGTAGTACACAACATGTGAATTCAAATCAATTCGAAGTGCTTAGTGACGAAGACGATGATTCTGGTGGAGATGATGTTGTTTATAGCCCTCCTTCAAATGCTGCATTTGATAGTTCGTCAGCGGAGGCACCGGTGGCACCTGATTCTAAGCCAGTTAAACATTCGACTAGAACAAAAAATAGCGGTAGAGGGAAGGTTTCTTTGCCTACTTCCGGGAGCCTTCCTGATGTTCACTGGTGAGAGAACTCATAATGCTCTGCTTCATTTATTGTGTTCTCTTTTAACGCTACATATTCACCGGAATGTTCTACAGGAGGGCCATACCAATGTCACACCTACGAAGTCATCCAAACTTCCAACCTCTCCCGCCACCCTCTTTCATTCGGGACTTACCTACCAAAGAACACGTCCGTTATTTCCGCCAAGATTCATGGCAATGGGACTACCTTCATCAAGGACGGTGCACCACATCTCAGACTGCTGCGGCTTTGGGTGTCCTGGAGCCACAAGCAGCGCAATTTCTTGGTATTCCAAAAAGTTTGCAGAGAGGTGGTGGAGGTGGGGCATGGCAGAGATTGATACAGGATTCTTCTAGTATTGATTCATTAGAAGAGATGCAACGAATACTCTGTGAAAATCACACAAACAATGAAGATGTAAAGAGTTGGAAAGTAGTGTCAGAAGAAGCTGAAAAGACATGGGTCGAGGCGTCAAAGCTAAGGAATATGTACCCATTCATTGCCAAATACATACCAACAATAACAGAAGAAGAATTGCTATCAAGGAAATTACAATCACGACATCGCATGAAACACGCCACCTCATCACTATCAACACGAATGCATTGGGGAAATGCACAAGAGGCCACATCCATACTGACTGCATTAAATTACTTTTGCAGTATTGATGAGAATACAATGATTCATGAAGTGGGAATGTGCGGGGCTGGATTTGATGACATGCATGATTCTGATTTGAACGGGCTCAAAATCGGGGCAAGTCCAGATGCAATCATATGTCATGGCAATGGTGCAGTAGAAGTGCTGGAGGTGAAGAATCATTGTCCATTTATCTCGAATAAGACACCGTTGATGCATCGTCCAGGTAAAAACAAAAAGAAGGGACACAGACACAGGAAGCAAAATCATGGCAAACAAAGTGCTTTAGAACAAAATACAAACAATGTAAAATTGTTTAGTCTCAAAGACTATGATCTGGAATGCAAAGTGCCTCCAGTATATATCCCCCAATTGATGATGGAAATGCTTTGTGTGGGAGATGCTGTTGATCTAAACAAACCATCAGAGGAACCGACAGAACCAATCTGTAAATCGGCCATTATGATTCGACAAACTGCTACTAGAGGTGCAATTATATTAAGATTGCGTCGAGATGAGCATTGGTTATCTGAAATGAAGTACTTTTTAGGTGAATTCAAGAAGAGGTATGTCGATGGTGGCGTCATCCCGCCAGATGATTTCTTTTTTAATGATCAAGATGGTGGCAGGTATAAGACATTTCTGAAAAAGACTAAAGATCTTAGTGAAAGTGTCGAGCAAGTGGCGATTGTGGACCAAAGTAGGATACAGAGAATGGTGATGAATAAGAGTGCTGGCTATCAGGCACCGCCTCTGTTTTTGGATGATGTCCTCATTGATGAAACAGAATTAACTTAGTCATTTAAATTTACTTCATTTGTACATATTATATGTCAGTTGAAATTTTCCACTATATTTCTGGTTATGTCTTGTTGTCAGTGAACAACAATATCTCCTTCAGCTGAGGATTACTGTGGTCAAAGCAACAACTGGTTCTTTTTAATGAGAGCTCCATATTTCAACCTGTTGCAACTTTGGGCCCATGCAAAGGTGTAAATTTCAATTGAACTGTAACTTCTTACACATAAATGAAGCAAGAGGTTTCAGTTTGTGAAAGACCCACTTTTCAACATTTGTATCCATTCAGATGAACACAAAAATCAATTTTGAAAGCAAAGGGTATCATTCCTTTCAACCAATCTTTGACATCCAACAAGGAATCTTGGATCACAAGTAATTTTTGGAAGCAAGAAAATGTAGATAATTTGACAGGTTGAGAATCAGTGGATGGTACCTCTACTCCTGGACCATATTATATGAAGCTAATGAATCATAAAGAATCAACGATATTATTCAAAAATATTTTTGCCTTTATTCCAATTTTACCTATACATTTTTTGCATCCAAAAGAGTTTGTGATCAAAATCTCCTGTTTAGGCAGTAAGGTTGGTCACTAGAGTAATAATTCTCATGATCGCCCTGTAAAATGTAACTCTTATTCAGAACATCAATGACATCAACCATCACCTCACCAAACTCCAGACCTTTATTTTCTCAACGTTGACGTCAGGACAACAGTGAAATCGACCAAAAATCATACCATGCTGGGACGATTTTGCTTGAATCTCTCTTTTCAATGTTAGGGGGCAAAATCATCTGAGTTGTTAAGCTCAAATCTCACACTCCCTTGTCATCCATTGGTGGTGTATTTTTGTTCACCTGGAAGATTCAGTCATAACTCCCCAATTCCCTGTCCATTGCCCATGATAGAAATGTCCAGGCATGGAGATTTACTGTGCAATTTACTGAATTTACCAGATAATGTATTTTATGTTCAAAAGGATTAGATATGACAGTGGCAACAATTTTGCATTTCTAGCCGTGAATTGATAGCTCAATAATGGTAAGTGATTTGAATGGAATGAAAGCCAAACTATTACAGTGCATTTAACATAGCAATGCATTTATGATTGAATTGACAATTCTAGAAGATAAATTGAGCATTGCTCAAAAAATGTAAAAGTAACTGACTCCAAAAACAAAAATGCAGTGAGATTGGTAGTTTACAAGCTTTTCCTCCGGCTCTTTTGATAGTCACTTTGTACCAAATATTGGCTGAGATATGAAAACACTAGTAGTCTTTTACATGTAAATTAGCCTAAATCCAAAATAACAAGCAAAAATTGTATTTATTAGACATTTCCTACCAATAAATTTTTGTTTGGTCAGCTAAATATTGGTAATTGGGGCAACCAGAAATGGTTGTTATACATGGCCTATTTTGGTGGAGGAGAGTGAGTCGTACCGAAATCCATGTTTTATGATTCATTCTTTTGGTTTTTAATGTGATAGATGAGAGAGGATTTAATCTGTTTGCCATCAATGATATTGAAGAGCAATTGTGTGGGGAGGATTTCCCTGCCTAAAATATGTCGCCTTGGCATGTACAGTCCATGCACAAAAAATATTCCAAATCTCTACTGGATTCTAGCCAGCTCATCCTCCATTTGCTCATTCCAAAATTTATAATCATCGCCTATCATCACATACAACAATGCAAATGAAAAATTGAGAGATCTTTTGCTCTAAAATTTATTACATCCATTAAAAACTATGTATGTAATAAGTGTTACTTATGTTTTTGTGTGTTGGCATATTTTTATCTCACGCTTCCATTTGTTTTCTGTGATCCCTCAAGAATTTTATCATTACTTGTAAAATTTACTGTTTGTATCTTTTGTTGCAATAGAAATGAAACAAAGAGTGTGATATCGGGGTTGGTTTTGAAATGTATGGATGGTACAACAATCAGTAGCTTTTGAGAGGATTATGTAAGAATGGTACTGGGTTTGATAACACAAGAATAAGCAAGAAAAGTTTGTGAAGTGTCATGGAGTTGTGGAATAGTGTTATATTTTTTTAATTATGAAGGAGTGTTATGTTTTTTAACTGTAATTTGTTGTAATTTGTTGGACTTCTTGAATTTGACGCGCAATCAGAAGTAATCATTCAATGAACCCAAGAAGTCAGTCGATGGATCATTATGACTCAACTTTTGAATTTCATGGTGATAGAAGTGAACTTCTTAACGGACACTCTAATGTAACAATGTGCTAATTTAACACATGAACATTTTGCAATGTTATGTGTATGCATACCTTAGTCGGCTTGTACAGACTTCTTTGAGTAGGCTACTGCTCCTGTTTGGCTTGCTTCATCATTCATCTGGTAGGAAAAAACAATTGATAATGCTGTACAACATGGCTGATATTCTCCGAACCAACAAGCTATCCTCGGGCCTGGCTGTGCTTATCGCATGCCGCTTGGAAAACGGCCCAATAACGTCCCAATTGCATTCCCAATGCCTAATGCAAACCTTGAATTAAAAACATTGTAAATACATGACTCGAGCAAATTAATCTATAGCGGTTGTGCAAAGTAAATCATCTAACAATGAATTAGAAAACCACTACTAGCGGGGCTCATATTCTACGTCATGTAATTTGTAACTTCACTTCGTAGTGAAAAGATTTTATGAATTAGAAGACCACTAACTATCTCAAACTCAGGGGAGTGCACATAATCACCCATAGTTTGACTGCATTCAATAGTATGTATGTTCAGTTGAATCTAGAAATCAAATCCGTCCTCTGAAAGGTTTTTGTTAGCAAGCGATGCATGTGATGTGTTTCTGAATGCTATGCGGATTTCACTAGGGCTAAGATTTGTCGATACCAAAGGGAATGGGTTGGCCATATATGGATATGTCATCCTGAGAATACCAGACTGAGTGAATCGGGTGATTGGGGGTGAGAGTGGCACAAACATTTAGTAGCTAATATTAGCAATGAAGGCTTACCTCAGAAAGGCGTGTTACCATGTACAATACATCTGACCAAGCAAGCCGTGCATCATAACGCCGTTCCCCAGAAGCATCTGATATGCTCTCCATCTTTTGGCGTATATCTTGTACATTTCCTGCATCTTTTTTTCCTAATTTCATCAGTGCCCCAACAGAAATAAGAAGCAATGCCTCATAATTTGTCGAATATGATATTGCCTTGTAGATGGTGCTATGGAACATATCACGACACGCCTTCGACACATCCTCAGTGCCCACAATAGGCCGGAGTTTATCTTTTGATTCCCCTTTCACTGCAATGTTTGCTTCAAAAACTCTCTCTGCTGCAACACGACAAATCTGAAATGCCTTCCTAATGTCCCCGGCCCTGTTGGCTGCCTTGGTAGCTGCAAATCGTATCGCATCAATGTCAAAAACATCGTTTGTGGGCTTAAAATAAGAGAAGAGAGAGGTCAGAGATGTTTTATCACAAATGAGACATGTAAACGATGAAACAAAAGTGCTTACATCGTGAGCATTATCAATCATGCCAAGCCTTTTCTTGATGATGGTTTGCATCTCAGAAGCAGTATATGCTCCAAATATGATTCGTTTCTTGCCCATCCGTGAGTTCAGTTTTGGGGACAGTCGATCAGGCAAATTGATGGTGTTCGATATCCCAACCACGATCAATTTTGCGGTCGGCACTGCACGCAAAGGCCAATCGAAGAAGCTGTAAAGTACAGTCTCTTTGTCAGTGACAAGGTAATCAACTTCATCAAGCAGTAAAACAGTCACAGGCTTTCTCGCAATATCATCCTCGTATTCTCCATATTCATCACTGTCTTCAGTGAAATAGTTATCTAAATTCCCTGCAAGAATGATTAGATACGCGAAGGACGTGTCAAAACAAGTGAAATGCAGATGTAAAAAATTCCCTGCCAAAACGTATTTACCAGCAGCTTTTCCTAGCGGTAAACTCTCCTTCTTAATCCCGCTGATTGCTTCCCAGAACTAGACAACTGAAGGTTAGACGAAAAGGTACCATTTGGTAGAGTCATACAAGTCTGTTACTCTCACTCACCTTAACGTATGCATCAAAAGGGCTCCTCATCTCCATTCCATTAAGCTCAATAAATTTGAATTCGGGCACTTCACCGCTAGATTGACGTTCTTGTAACTCAGCAATCACAGATCGTACCGTTGCAGTTTTGCCTACGGAAAAACATCACTAACTTTTGAACAACAGCTTTTTGAGAGAAATTGCATACAATTGAAATTGCCAACTCACCTGTCCCTGGTGGACCTGCGTGGGGGGGGGAGGAAGAAGAAGCAGTCACACAGTCAGAGAAAAATATTAAATGCGCCAGAGATCTGACACATTAACAAATGTAATGCATCCATGTATACCTGCAATGAACATGCTGCTAGCTGCACCAGTCATATTGTGCGCCACATGCTCTTCCAAGTTGGTGGCCTATGCTGGCCTTCCACAAATCGCACTCTTCAAGAAATCGAAAATACCTTGGCGTTCCTGATCACGACACGCCAATTCCTGTCCGCCCAACTGAGCTGCTTCTGCCAACGATAGAGTCGTAATTGCTGATTGAAATGCTTCCTGCCAGGATAGATCTACAGGTGATCTGTTAGCTGATGGCGGCACATTGTTGTTGTAGGCACCATCTGCAATCCTGTTCAGTGCAGCTTTTGCTGTTCCATGCGTCCCAAAAAAGCTGGAGTGCATCCGCCCTCGTTCAGCTCGTTTAGATTCCGAACCAATTGGAATGAAAGACTTTCGATGGATAGACCAGAATTGGTTGCAATAAAAGTGGACACAGGGCAGACCTTTTACGACATTACACAGCTGATCGGCCGTGCGTTGTTTGGCTTGAATTACAACAGGCGAAAGAATTGATTCGGCAGTGCAGAAATTGAGATGATCGCTCTCAAAGACTTCGTTGATGGCAGTGTCAGAATTGTTGCGTGCATTAGACTTTCCAGCACCGGGTATTTCATGAGTTCTATAAAACCATCGGACTTCCAACCGCACGTCCTGGGAGTCATGGCCAATATTGATATCATCTCCGTCACTACCTCTTTGAATAGTTTCTTTCAGTTTCAGTTTCAGACAATCATCCTTCGTCTTGTGAACTCGATAGATTGATACGATTTCAACTGGACTCCATGCAACATTGAATGGGTAGTAAGAGCGAGGAACAGCCTTCTTGTCGGGTTCGACCTCCAAAATCACTGAGAGGTTGAGGAAAATGGTCAACACATGCCACATGAAACAAGCAAAGAGCAGTTGACAACTTACCAGTATCACCCATTTTCACTACCCAAGGCTTCTTGTGCTCCTCAGTCTCAATCTTGCTACGAAATGCATCATCATAAGAATCTAATGGTAGCTTGATTTCCATCTCTTTATAGAAGCTCCTTTTTGACGATACATCCACATGAAAAGGTTTCGCTTTGCACAATTCTCTGCGTGTAACACTGGCTGGTGAAGTAACTTTAGCCTGTTGTGAACTTGTACTCTTTTCACCACTGCTTGCGTCTTTAGATACCCGAGATTTCTTGGCACTCTGGAGAGTACTCTCAGCAAGAAACTCATCATCAAAGGACCGTTTTTGTGGCAGGTGGTTTGGCCCTTCAGCTTCGGCCTTCTTCTTTGATGGTTTGGTCTTTCTCTTTTGTTTCTCGCCCTTGCTCTTGGCCTTCTTCTGCTTCATCTCACCGCCCACAATCTCATCCGAAACCAACCCATCCAACCTCTCAAAAATCAATCCCTTCATCTCCTTGTTCATCTTGACCATACCGAAATGAGCAGCTACGGATTTGTAGACCTGTTTGATGGTCACGGTGTCTTTGTCGGCGGAGGAAAAGATGGAGTCTACTACAGTGTACAGCTGTGCCTCTGTGGGAGTGTTTGTGTCGTCTGCCTCTTTTGCAGGTTGTGCTGGCTGATCCTCTTTTGCAATTGAGACCAAGTTGTCTATCCCCTCTCCAGCAGGATCATTTGAGCCTGGCAAATCAGTGGATTTTGTGGGATTGTCTGCTTTTTGTTTTAGGTTGCTCGCCTTCTCTTCCTCTGCATGCTTGTCTGCATTTGCTCTTTTCTTCTCTGAGCCTTTTCTGAAATCCTCTGAACTTCTGTCTGCTTTCTGTTGAGACAAACTGACTTCTACAATCTCTGCATCTTGATCGTTGGAATTTGAGGCCAAGTACTTCGTTGTTTCGATGGCTACCACAGCATCAACTGGAGATTTGGGGTTTGCATCGGCTTCAAATATCAACTCTTTCTTACGTGATGGAGATTTGCTGAAAGATTCGCCATGTTCTGCTACCATTATTGACTCACTCTCCTGCGATATAGACACACTCAAAGAATCACTCTTATCCTCCTCAACAGCAGCCATTTCACAATCGGCCAGGGCTTTGGATGCTCCAATAATCGACTCTCGCTCCATCCCCCCAGAAGATTTGCTGTGATTGCTGTCATCAATAGAAGGAGGCATTTGAGTCTTGGCCAAAGTCTTTGCAGATTCCAATTGACAGCATGGTTGGTTTTTAGTTGCATCACTGGCACCAGCAATTTCTTTCTTAGCCAGAGCATCGTTCTGAGAAACACTTGCAGTCCTGGCCCTGGCTATTGTGTTAATAACCACACTTGCTTCTACATCAGAAGCAGGTTTAGTCTCTTCACCATCCAATACAACCTCAGTCATCACTGCGTCTTCTAACACAGCATCAGTCACTGCGTCTTTGTTACCATCTTTACTTCCATGCGCCTCCAGTGACTCATTTGCTTCTGCGTCACCAGTAGCTTTACTCTCTTCCCCTTCCAATACAACCTCATTTGTCATCTTCGCCTTTTTCAAAGGTGGTTCTTTGACAGCACTACTGTCATCACTGCTATCAGACTCACTGGTAGTTTTGGGAGATTCTTCTTTCTCCTGGCCCTTGAACTTCTTGTTGTCATCCAAATCACTCGAACTACTTCTGGAGCTCTTTTTCCCTGCAATAGGCCTCTCCTTTGAGTTTGTCGTTTCATCCTCGTCACTTGACAAATCACTGGAACTGCTGCTGCCCTTCTCTTCTGTGGTTGCAACTTTAGCTTGTTTCGCGACCTTTTTATCCTTGTCACTGTCACTATCACTCGAATTTGACTCACTAGAACTACTGCTAGCTTCTATTTTGGCTGTTGTAACTTTGGTGGGTATGGCTTCCTTTTCATCCTTGCTATCGCTGGAATCCGACTCATTTGAACTACTGCTGCTGTTGGCTTCTTTTTTGGCTATTGCGACTTTGGTGGGTGAGGCTTTCTTTTCATCCATGCTATCGCTGGAATCCGACTCACTTGAATTACTGCTGCTCTCTTCTTTCTTGGCAACTTTCTTAGCTTCTTTTGCAGTCTCTATTTTCTTCTCATCATCACTATCACTAGAATCCGAATCACTGGAGCTGGAACTACTGCTGCTCTCTTCTTTCTTGGCAACTTGTTCGGCCTCTTTTATAGGCTCTAGTATC
Organism: Cyclotella baltica; assembly: GCA_036939635.1. Taxonomy (NCBI): domain Eukaryota; phylum Bacillariophyta; class Thalassiosirophyceae; order Thalassiosirales; family Thalassiosiraceae; genus Cyclotella; species Cyclotella baltica. The sequence goes on along the minus strand of JALLAY010001413.1, from coordinate 828 downwards.
TTTTCATCCTCGCTTTCGCTGGAGTCAGAATCACTTGAACTACTGCTGCTACTCTCCTTCTTGGCAGAGGTGTTTGGGGCCCCTTCCATTTCATCCTCGTCTTCACTAGAATTTGATTCACTTGAACTACTATCACTACTCTCTTTCTTAGCAGGCTCGTCAACTTCCATAGCTTCAACTTTCTCATCAGCTTCGTCCATGCTATCGCTAGATTCAGAACTACTTGAGCTGCTGCTGCTGCTTCTGCTGCCCTCTTTTTTGGGAGCGTTGTCAACTTTGGTAGCAATGACTTTCTTCTCATCATCTTTATCCTCACAATCACTGGAGCTGCTGCTGCTGCTGCTATCCTCTTTGGTCTCGGCATTCTTACTTTTGACAGGCGCAACCTTTTTATTATCTGCTTTCTCTCCCTCGCTGTCACTCGAGTCAGAATCACTAGAGCTGGAACTACTGCTGCTAACCTCTTTCTTCACAACACTCTCAGACTTTGTTGCCGTAGCTTTCTCTTTGGCTGCTTTGTCTTCCTCATCATCGATGGAGTCAGAACTACTAGAGCTGGAACTACTGGAATCTTCTTTCTTCACAACACTCTCAGACTTTGTTGCCGTAGCTTTCTTTTTGGCAGCTTTGTCTTCCTCGCTATCACTCGAGTCAGAATCACTTGAACTGCTGCTACTGCTGTCTTCCTTCTTTACAACACTCTCAGACTTTGTTGCCGCGGCTTTCTTTTTATCGGCTTCACCCTCACTTTCACTAGAATCAGAACCACTAGCGCTGGAACTACTGGAATCTTCTTTCTTCACAACACTCTCAGACTTTGTTGCCGTA
>JALLAY010001412.1:0-10526 GCA_036939635.1 Cyclotella baltica | reverse complement strand
GCAACTACATAACGGTAAATTGGTCGAAATAAGCTGTCAAAAAAGTGGTTATTAATTTGTACGTGTCACGTATGTACCGGTGGATGATCCCATATCTGAAAGGGCTCCACCTTACCATTGACAACTGGAGGGAAGGAAGAGATGGAAAGGGCTGGAAGGTCAAGTGCCCCTCTAATTGACTAGTGGTGTGGGAGTGGGAGGGGGAGAAGTAGATGGACGGAACGGGAGAGGAGTTAGGCGAAGGAGAGGAGAGGGGGTGGAGGCGCCAGAGACGGTGAAACCGGTACTGTGACTTCAAGACTATGCAGAGGCACTAAAACAGCTACCGAGGCAGATGATCCGCCTCGCTTGATGACTTACGCCAAAGACCATGTGTTGGTGACGTATTTGATGAGAGACGCCAGTGGGAAAGGCTTTGGGTCTGCCATCTGGAGCTCAGGTGGCATCAGGTGGGAATCTGGCAGTTATCGAAGCTGCTACCAGGAGGAGTCTTCAAATTATTAGGAGGTGGATAATTTTGTCACCAAGCTGGAAGAGTTATGCGACCTTGGGAAGCTGAACAGGAAGGAGATATTCCTGCTCACCAACAACGCGGTATTCGAAGGGGCCTTCTACAAAGGGCACTCGCACTCACGGAAGTTGAACAAGATCATACTGTGCTTGAGGAGGGTAGAGCAGTGTTCTGGAGCCATCCTCCATGTAATAGAGTGGCAATAACGCTTGTTCGAAAAATGTGTCGACACCTTTTTCTGTTCTGTTCGAGCCTTCTGTTCAACATTCTTGAAGTTTTGAACAGCTTACGATTAGCCCAACTTGAAGCTTCGATTTGGTTCTTTTTTACACTTTCTCGCGATCACTCCGCGTTTTTGATCGAACACCTGTTGTGTTCAAGCACAAACATGTTCGAAGGTGTTAACACAAAAGTGTTGACACCTTTCGCTTGTCGCGTAGGAATTAATACATAATTATGGCGCGCGCCAAACACATTTTGGCGGGAACGTTGTCATTTTTCTGAAAATGGTATCTTTTGCATGATTGAGTTCACATCTTGTGCACCTCCATCGTCCTTTTGCAAACCACAAGAGCTCTTGAGAGCTCACTTCTTTCTGGAGCCATCACACATCACATCACATCACTCTTTCGTTCCACCTGAACTGCTAAAAGATGAACCATCAACCGCCTGCGATGCCAACTCTTCCTCAGCCTGCGGTAAGCCTTCCTCTAATTAATTGTTTGCTTTCTTTATTACGTTTGTTTTGATCTTTTTGTGTCTTCATTTCATTTAGATTACTGTCGGGGGTCAGCCATTCGTCCCTCCGCAGTCGACTGCTCGTACTGCCGCATCCATCGTCACTGCTCCTCCTACTGGAATGCCCGGAGTTAATGCTATTGCTCCTAAGATGAATATTCCTTCTGCCGGCAAGGTTTTGAAGTGGGGTGACTACGAATCGATGGAGCAATTTGCGTCTACTCTCTTTGAGCTCTCGATTCAGTTGGGTACTCATCTCACGCCAGTTGATCAGAGCGGCAAGGCCACTGCTGCGTGGAAGATCTTTCTCGATTACGCCAAGGATCCATCTGTTGGCTGTCTTCGGTCGTACGACTGTGACTCAAAAACTGCTCCTGTTAACATCAGGAAGTTGGTACTGGCTCTCGCGAAGTTCAATTACGGGAAGTACAGGGACGCCATGGCCGATGATGATCTTGCTGATACCACCACGGCTGCCATGAAGTTGGGACATCGTGTTTATGCCGAGCATGAAAGGGCCACGGAAGAGAAGAAGCAAGCCGCTCTAAGGGAGAAGCAGGAAACGGAGAGGCTTCAGCGAGCCATGACTCAAGCCGAATCAACATTGATCTCCAAGGCACAGTATGGTACTTTAGTTGCTGCCCCAAGTTTGTCTGCTAAAGAGAGCATCCCTATTGCTTCGCAAACAGCCGCTTTAGCAGCCTTGCGTGGCAATTCGATTTCAAAGCATGGAAAACGTGAGTTTCACTATATTATACTGACTATTTTATATTGACTATTGACACTTCTTTTACATCTCATATTTAGGTACCGGCAATGACCTATTTGATGCTGATACTGATGATGAAGACCGCAAGATGGAGGCTGGCAAGACCATCGAGTTGTCCGATTCTGAGGAAGACGCACAGAAGGCCACGAAGGACACGACACCTTTTGTCAAGACATCTACTGGTAGTCTTGTCTATGAACGTCCTGTGCCTAAGAAGAAGTCTGCCAAGAAACCTTCCGATACTGTCATGAAACGCGAACAGACGAAGAAGGCCAAGCTTGCGGAGATGACGGAACTCAAGGTGAAGGGTCAACAAGATTTGGCGGATCGTGCGGTCAACGGAGTTCAAGGATTTAGGCCTACTAATCTGGACCACCATCAGGTCTTGGATGGGATGTTTGGCCAGTTGTGTAGCAGTGGGAACTCTCTTGAGCGTGCAATCAAGAAGTTGGCACCTGCATCTCCTCCTCCCAAGTCTCCTACCTCCAACAAGAGAGACAGTATCTTAGCCGAAATGGAGAAACTCACGCAGATGAAGGAGAAGAATCCCGAATTGGCAGATATCTTTAGTGCCAAAATCAAAACTCTTCTTGCTCAGTTGTAAACGACGTCAGTCATTTGATTGTTTTATATTGTCATTAGCATTATATAACACGAACTAGAAACATTTATACATCTAAAACTATTATTATTAAATTGTTGCTACTTTAATTAATAATAATTATAATCTTAAGTAGTCTTCCAAGCGAGGAGTCTGTACTCCAAGCTTGTTAGAGAACTTGTCACCATTTAAGCAATTGTAAATATTTGTCAAAAGATGACAAACACGCAATTGTTCTACAACGTATGGATGCTCTTTGGCAAGCTTATAGCACGAGCTGTCAGAGCAAATTTTGAACAAACAGCTAGCCGATCCAAAAAAATATTCTACCTCTTGCCTAACCCACTGCAATTCCAAATTGACCAGTTTCTCTTGCCAAGTAAGAATTACGCCAGGCCCAGCTGCACGAAAATACGACCTGATTGCGGTTAGAAACTGAGCATTATAAATCAAATCACCAAGGGCCATGTATAAAACGGCCTGATGCTGCTGGATGAGTCGTAGAAAGTCATCCAATCCACTCTCACGAGTAGTGGTGAGATCATTGCCCAAGCCTGAAATAGGGCCATATGTAGTTGAAATGCCATTTGGTAATAGCACTGTCTCGACTTTGATTGAATGAAAGTGTTTGTACCCGCTGTAGAATGCACGCTGTGCAATCTTATAGATTGCTTTGCGTGGAGCAAATTCAAAATCACCGGCCGGACCAGAATATGGATGACATATCCTGTCATGAGAACAATCAACCAACATGGCAAGATTGAACGGTGAATATGCCAAACCAGGTGAGTGGATTGCATTACCATGCACGTCATAATGAACTTTAGGCCGCTGCATCTCACGCTCTAGTGCAGCATGAAAATACGGGAATTGGTTGACGTATCGGATCAACCCCTGGTGCCCCAACACGTCTCGGTATCTACTGTCAAGATAAAGTAGCATCCACGGGAATCCATTAGACCATCTCCTTTCGTTACCTCCGAAAATATTAATACACATCTCCTTGTTATTGTACCCGGTTCTGCACTTGGTCATGGTGAATAAAAAGAGCTCCTCGGGATCGAAATTATAACAACAAATGGCACCCCGTTGATTTGTATGTCTGGTTCTTACTTGGATGTACGGGAGCTGGGTCTGAAGCAATACCGCATGCAGTCCAAAACACATATAAATGCGGCATAACTGCTGGTTTCTAAACCCGGTGTAGTGGTAACATTGGGCGTCGTCCCAGCTCGCAATTCGAATATTCCTAGACAAGGTAAGAGACGTAGACCGAGCTAGTTCCATGGGAGTCACATCATGAAGGTAAGCGTCAAGATAAAACCACGTTCTAACATATCCCGTGAACATCTGATAATTAATCTGTGCTAGGCGAAGTGCCGTGCAGACAACATCGATTGCGTGCGGGTTTCCACCACCGATTACTCCGTTCTGTAACAAGTACAACAACACGAACAACTTTTGAATTGTGACTGTCATCGACTGAGACATAACCAAGTGAACACCGGTGATAAATTGGAGAGTGGTGCGGTTCTTGACTTCAGCACAGCTGAGATGCATCCACCGTGACGACGACGTCTTACGACGTTTCGCCCCACGACGGACAGCACCAGTGAGAGCTCGACGTTCACGTACACGGGGCATAGCGATACAAAGACTCCGATTTGAGTGATGAAAGTGTTCAATTAGAATGCGTGTCGGGTGGTATGACAATGGAGGAGAGAGCGGCCTACAATTGTCATGGATGTTGGCTACAAGCGGCTGTCAATTAATTGAGGGGGAGGGGAGGAGCAGGGGGTGGGCTGTGAACCCAAAAGCGCCAAAAAATGAAAGGGGCGAGATTTTATGTCCTGAAGATATGATGCTAAAGATACCAATATCAAAAATGTAAAAACATTGAACAGAAGTTAACGCCACATCGTTTTCTCAGAAAGCTGTTGACACAAAAACGTCATCACATGAACAGACAACAAAAAGGAGCGAACAAGCGTTATCGCCACTCTAATGCTCAATGATCGACACCATTCAATTCTCGCCGAGACCACCCTCATAGCACCCCCCGCCGCCGCAACCGTCGTAATCACCTCCAATCGACAGAATATTAAATAATTAGCGATCGTTGATTGTCATCTGTCAGTTGATTTGCTTTTTCACACTGATTTCAATTGAAAATAATCGACACATGGCGAGCTTGTGCATTAACACCTCACCAATCATTTCTCGGCTACGACGCCTGTCTTCTGCTGAAGCCTCACGTAAAATAATATTTGGTAAAAGCTGTGTGCAGAGGAGGGGAATTAGGACAAGATGCCGTGGCATTAACACACAGCCTCTTATCGGCACCTCTAATATTTTGTCTCGGCGATTAAATTATTATTTTATGTCTGTGCTTGCATGGTCACAAAATACAATCCAATTCAAATGGTACCAATTTTCATCCCAGACACAACAACAAGAGAATAAAGAAGATGCCACCTCAGCAACAGCATTAACGGCCCTGCAGAGCCTGCCCAAGCTCTCGCCTCGAATAATTAATAAAATTCACTCCATGAAATCACGTCACGATGAAATCTCCTCACTGCTGCGAGAGGGAGGAGATCAAACTTCTCTCGGCAAAGAATTGTCATCGCTCTCACCAGTTTCACATTTAGTAGATCAACTAGTTGCCATTCATGATGAGAAACTGGCATTGCAAGAATTACTCAGTGAAACAAACAAAGAGGCGGCCAAGGATGATGACCATGACGAATTCACAACTGAAATTGAAAATGAATTGACCATTCTCGACAATCAATTAGAACCACTGGCAATGAAACTGCTTCATTCTCTCGTGCCCATTCTAAACCCCCACGATGCAGAAGATTTAACCACCGCTGATGCCGTTATTGACATTCGAGCTGGAACGGGAGGAGACGAAGCTGCCTTGTTTGCTGCGGAAATTATGGCGGGCTATGAAGCCGTTGGAAGGGCGAGGGGAGAGTGGGAGGTTGAGGTTTTGTCTGTTCATAGGACTGATTTGGGGGGTGTTAAGGAGGCTAGTTTGGTGGTTTCCAGTAAATCGTCCAATTCTAATTCCAGCTATAATTACACGTCTTCGTTTCTTGATCATGACAGCAGCAGCTCTGATCATCCCGACAGTGACACAGGTATTGACGGTCAAGCCATCCAACAACTGCTACATCAACTAGGTCCCTACGGATTCTTCCATTACGAATCAGGCGTACACCGCGTCCAACGCGTACCCGTCAATGACAACAAATTACAAACCTCGGCAGTCTCTGTGGCAGTCCTGCCATCCATACCAGAAAACAAAAACAATTCTTCTTCTACGGAATCATTATCATCATTGCCCTTGACAGAATTAAAAATCGAAACCATGCGTGCTTCGGGAGCAGGAGGACAACACGTCAACACCACCGAAAGTGCCGTGCGCATCACACACATACCCACTGGTATCATGGCATACATGCAAGAGGAACGGTCGCAGCATAAAAACAAAGCCAAGGCAATGAGATTGGTTGCAGCAAGAGTTTATCAGTTGCGCAAAGAGCAAGCCCTGAGAGATCGAAGTGCTGCTCGTTCGTCATTGATGGGTGGTGGTGATAGGAGCGAGAGGATACGGACTTATAATTATCCGCAGGATAGGATTACAGATCATAGGTGTAAGGTGTCAGTGACTGGGGTGGGGACTTGGTTGGGTGGTGGTGGGATGGTTGGAAAGTTTGGACCGTATTTGTATCAGATGGAGCGAGAGGAGAGAGTTTTGGCTTTGGAGGAGGAAGAAGAAGGAGAGGAAGAGGTGGGCAGCACTGTTAGCAAGAAACGTGGTAGTGGTGGAAAAGGTTCCAAAAGATGACATTATAGTAATGTATTTCTAGAGAGAGAAAGTTTACAGTGCATACAGTGTCAAGATTTTTCTAATCTTAGTAATAACGTCATCTTATTTTACTAGCTATTTCTGTAATCGTGGAACACTAGTTCTTTTTGCATGAGAATCAGGAAGCGAACGATTATTTTGCATAAGAGAGCAACTGTGTATATATCCATGAGGAGGATTTCCCAAAATGACAGCCATATTTGGGCTATCATTTTTGTATGTCTAGTTATACCTAGTTATAGGGTCCCTAACCTTTGTAGTAGACTCTAGACACTCAAAAATGGTCATGACACAAGTTTGGAGGGTCTACAGTCACTCTGAGCACCTCTTTAATGTCATTCTCTGTTTTCCCGGCCCTATTTTTTCGGGAAAATTTGAAAATTTTGCGATATTTTCCGGGCCCATTTTCCGGGAAAATTTAAAATTTGTGATGAATTTAAAATAGCGGATAATGGATTTACAATCACTGGAAACATCTGTCATAAGAACTGAAACAAAGGCCGTTCAGATTGTTCGAATTTGGCAATTCCTGGAATTCCGAGAGCCCGAAAAGCGAGAATTGTCTACTACAGCAACAATGTAAGTCACAGTGATCTGAAAACTTAGAGTTAAGCCTATTTTAAGTCCCTAAAGCAATCTAGAATTATATTTTGGGCCAAATTGACAGGCAAAAACAATTGGAGAAATGACAGCTTGGGTTATCATTTAGATTTGGTTTATCATTTTAAATGATAACCCAAATCAGGCTGTCATTTCTCTTCATGGATATTGTGTTTGAGAGACTATTCTTTGTGTCGAATGAAAAGGGCTCAAAGGAACAACACTTGATTTTCAGTCCCGCATTTTGCATTTCATTTCTAGCTGCAACGTTGACAACGCGACACGTGTTAGTGAATACGTCACGTCCAAAGCGATTCTACAAACTAACGTCAACTCAGGGGCTTGAGTAAATTGGATTCATTCACTGATTGAGTAGGAGACGCCAATGACACATTCGAAATGGAGAAAGGTATTAGCTTTTACAACCTACAGTGCCGTGAGATAAGGGGAGGTAGTGGTGGGGGTGGATGTAATAATGGGCAGAGGGAAAGGGCCATTTGTCATAACTTTGCAGACAAATTTCAAAGATTTTAATTGTCTCTAGACGCTTCTTACATACTTGAAGACATGTGAAAACCACTTGAGCAGAATATGCACATGTGAAAACCGCTTGGGCAGTTTATGTATCACGAAAGAGACCTCATAAAACAGCTGTACGCAAGTGTTTCAAATCTTAACGGATTATAGATATATCTAAGTACTCACCTAGTACCTTTCAAAATTTTGAATTTGAAAGGGTTCATTTTCATCATGGTATTTTAGTAGCATTTCTTTTGAATGTGCAAATGGTTGATCAGGCATATTTCTTGAATAATCAGAAAGGGACCCTTCTAAATTGCTTGAGAGATACTTTATTTCACTTGAAAGAATATGAGCGAACGGTCATTTTGCGATTGACAATTGTATGAATCATTTAAAAATGGCCCGATATAGATTCCTAACCAATTTAATCAGTGTATATTATGTAACCAACCGTATTATGTTTTTGGCAAACACGCAAACACGAATTAGATCCCATGATGTTTTTGAATATCAATATATATTTAAGGGCTTGAGTAAAAGAATTTTAGTCGCACATTGGGTAAATATTGAGTAAGAAATGGGTAAGGTAAGCTTATAGTGTGTAGTCTGGGATTATCGCATCTCACCATGGCCTCCATTATTACGACGGCCTCGAGTGCTCCCAGCTTAGCCATTCTTGTAAGGTCATTCCCCCTTCCCACAGGAATCTCCGCTTCGGCTTAGTCCATCGCTCCCCCCGTTCAACTGGCTGATTGTCAGTTCCATCCCAATCATCGCGTGCAATTTGTGATGGCCAAGCTTGCAGGCCCCAACACCAGGGGATCACCAATCTCTCTACGGCTATCACGTGCCCTTCAGCATGAAATAATGAACCCTCGTGATCCCTCTGTCTACGTTTGAAGAATGCCTTTTGATTAGGCAAAAAAGTCTCTTGTGAATACCATCTAGTTTTCGAAGCGCCAACGAATCCATGTCTTGTAAAGTATTGTTGCTGTTGTTTCGTTTTGTCCTTGCCGCGTATTGCATTGTACATAAAATGGAAATTTCCACTTCTGCTGCACCATACATTCCAAGATAGAGTAAAGATTAAACAAGCAATCAAATTCTAGCCCATGAAAGACATTCCGCAAGAATCTCAGTAATCCCATGGTCACGATGTAGACGCAACACATGAGAGATAAGAGTGAGATATAGTGGTACTATACTACGTACTACTGACACCCCCCACACAGTTCAATGCTGAGCCATATGAGATATGTGAACCAGGAGTGGACTGGAGAAAAAGTGCCATGTGTGCAAAACAAACGAAACAAAAGAGTAACTTCTAAGACCCTTGTGGCTGATGGAAATATCCCCGAAAGCCATTGACTCCTAATGTTGCTCTGTAGCATAGACCATAAATATAACTCAAAATGTGCATTCAAACATGCTACATGCTATGCCAGGATACAATATACACTGACGAAATCTTCCTCTATTAAATACTAATCCACCACACCAAAATAACTGTTCAATACCAATCATTCCAATGTACATCCTCTTCCTTCCAAAATCAAACCGTATACTTTCCAAATGAACCCAATATAATTGTTGTATGAGGTATGGCCTGAATGCCATCCAATTGGGTACTGGAGGTGGGCAGAAATGAAAAACATGCTGTTTATCAGTGTGCTTGTGTTGGTTTAAATATTCACTGGCTACAGGGGCAGAGGTGGAAATTGGAAATACATCTGGCTGGGCCGATGTCGATTGGATTGTCATAAGTGGGCTGGTGGTATTGTTGTTGTGTAAATAATTGATGACTGACTCCTGCTGTGAAAAAGTGACACCTCCTATACCATTCCATCCGTTGATATTGATAAACTTTCCATCAGCTTTGTTGAATTGAATTTCAAAGAAGATTAAGCGGACAAACTGATTTGCTTAGAATCCAGGTGAAGTTGGATCATTGGGATGTCGTTTACAAATAATTTCACTGTTACCATCCAAAAGGAAGAGGTTGTAATCACCAAAACTTTCCTTGTGGATTTTGTTAATGTAGAGAATTAATTGAAAGGTTGGATCATTGACATAACCTGGAAGAGTGTGCTGTATTGCTGTGATGGCATATTTGGTAGATATAATGGAAATCTGGGTATGATCATTTTCCAGACTCATTGTGGCATGATTATGAGGAGAAAGTGATTGCATTTCCGCTCAATCTTTGATCGGAGGTGACTACGTTCATCAATTATATGACTTGTTCCATTGGTGGTGTTGGTATTGCGTTGGATGTAGGTAGTATTCTCAATCTGGTGTGGGGCAATATTCAAAATGGTTAGGGCTTCGATAGCAAATGAACGTGACCATGGGATTACTGAGAGTGGGCTATAATGGTACTATACTACGTACTACTGACAGAGAATAAACAATTATCTTTTCTACAGAGTGAAAGTTTGATAAATAAATTGTGAGTCTATCAGCATCATTTATGAGTGGAATAAAAAGAAAGGATTTGGGAATCGAACCAGGAACACTGGTATCATGTACAGTAGCTCTACCAACTGAGCTAATCACAAACTGTGACACTTCACTTACATCATTGCTTCACATATTTGATAACTGACTCATCAAACCCCATTCACCCCACAGCCCAATCAACAATCCCAAGAAACACATCCATTCCCTGCTGTTGAGAGTTTTGTGACTTGTCTCAGGATCTTGGTTTATAATGGTGAGGAAAATTGCCAAACTTCGTGAGTGAAGTGAAGTGAATTCTTAGCCGGACTGTTAGGTCTAAACTTAAATAAACGCCGTTTGCTTCGCTGTCTCGCCTTGTCCAAAATTGCTTAAACAAAGAAAAATCTATCTGCGGTGTTAAGAAGCCGTAATAGTCGCTTCCACTATCTTCTTTCTATTCATGTGAACA
>JALLAY010001411.1:0-10547 GCA_036939635.1 Cyclotella baltica | reverse complement strand
CATAATAATGTTCACTTGTTAAAGATCCACTCATTTGAGGTGTTAAACCGGGCTGCGAAGAGACTATTTGATCTATTGATTGACCATCACCGGGTTCTACCTCTTTCTTCTTACAGATATTTCCACTTCTTTTACACTTGTTTTTCCATGGTCTTCTATGCACAGTTCCAAATTAACTTGTCACACACTGAGGTGGATTATCTTTGCATTTCAGTAGAGATTTTGGCAACCCATCTTTTTCGCGAGCATGAACATTCGACGAAAGGGTAGATGATTTAGTTGAAGTGGGGAAAGTGCTTTTGAACATGCAAGTCTGGTAGCATCTTCCGCTGATAGATATCCTTGTTGTACTTCCTTCTGAGACTGATAGTCCAGTGGTGTTGAGGGAAAATTGTTAAGTCTGGTTGATGCATCAGAGCAACTGGGATTCATCTACCATCTTAACTGTTTTTCCTCAAATCTGACTTTGTGTAAAAGGCCAACTGTTGTAGCTCCCTCGTAAACCACTGACACATTCTAACCTTGTCTGTTCTTGTAGATAAGTTCTGTTCCCTCTTCATGGTCCGAATTAACATCAGCATGACACTCCTCTGTATATGATACATCGCTCCTATGCGCTTGAATGTCATGCCTTTAATTCTTGTGCTAACTCGAAAAGAGAACTTGATGTTATCGTTGTAGAATGATCAAACTCTGGTACAGAAGGCTTTAAATTATGGTTCCTTGACGATGTACTACTGTCTCTCCCTCGTAATCTGATAATCACTCTTGATATCCTGCGATAACTAATCCTTATGAGTAGATGAATGAGTCCACAAAGAATAGGATAAAGAAATGTGGCTATCAAGGCAATCAGAGCTATAATGTAGTAGAGTGGACCATTTGGTGGTTTTCATCACTTTCTTAGCTATATACTCATATGGAATGGAGAGATATAGTGTATCATCGTAGAAAATTTGGCGGCTGCGAATATATTCTGTTACAGCCTGAAGTAACGAACATCCACCCTTGTTATCCACATGAGCGTAGACACCCTGAGATTGGGGAGCAGTTAATATCATGTAGTTCTTGTTATAGAATCTGATAGGTTTGGGCTTGTTCAAGTACTTCTTGTTCTTGTGTTTTGATTTTTAAGTGAAATGTTATCACAGTGTAGTGGATTGGATAATGTCCCTGAATGGATCTTCTTCTAGAATTAGTAGAGTTGGAATTCTGTAGTAGAAGACAAATGAGAGACAAAATCCTATCCATGATTGGTTGGAGAAGCCCAGAAAGATTTTAGAAAAATCTGCATGTGCTATAACAATAATAATAGGAAATGGACCAATAAAGAATTGCATCCAAGTCCCGAGCCACTTGTTACTATTCCTAGATAATCTCAAATGCATTCCAACATTAAACCTAACATCACATAAACTTGAATATGGGTGGTCAATGGCACCATAATATCCTCATGAAGTGTCAAAGTCCCATCTTCTTGGTTGCTGGCTTCTCAACATTACCATCCTGATGGCCCTTGCGTTTACTCAACGCCCTATTGATCTTGAAGGACTCTCATTCTGCATGGTCACAAGAACAGACCATGTAAATACCTGAACCGAAAAAATGCATACTATTCTTCTCAAATGTTGGCATGTTACTAGCTAACATTGAATAAGGGAGATGGATTGCGTGGAACACATTAGGATGATAAATCACTTTAATACCTAAGGCTTATCAGGTATAATTCATTAAGACAAACTATGATGATCAACAAAACCTTTGATAAATTGTTCAGAATTCTTCATACTAATGATCAAGGAAATCATGAGAAGAAAAAAAATGATGCTGATTGTGCATTGAACATCAAATAGGTACATGAATATCCATTATTAGTATTGAATGAAAAATCCATGTACAATTTTGTAGCTGTTTATTAACATTATCCTTATGGACCAAGGATAAAAGCACTATAATAGCATCCGTCAATAATCCGCAGAGCAATTTACTTAGGAGTACCATGCCATGTTAAAATGAAGGTCCGTCAGCACAATGTCCAAAAATTGAGTTGTCATGCCAATGATAGGTATGCCAGTTCTTGGTACTGGGGTTTGAATTCCCTGTACACCAGATTTGATGATGACAATCATCAAAATCAAAATTCATGATTGATGAAAACGTATCATCATAATCGATGAGATTAGAACGCCCAAGGNGAACCAACTACAATCTTTCTGTGGACATGTCACATAGAGATAGAGAGTATACCACATTGATTTGGTAGGCTTCACAACTTCAAGAGTCCCATTCTCCGTACGTCATGCAAGAATGATATGTCTTTGCCTATTTTGCTTGACTCGGTCCAATGAGGAATCCAATTCTCATCTTTGGCCCGCTCAACAAGCTCCAAAAACTTGTGATATGGTCACCTGAACCTACGTCTAAACTTGTCCAGGAGCCGACTACAATCTGTCTGAGGACATGTCACATAGAGAGTATACCACATTGATTCGGTAGGATTGATTGCTTCAAGAGTCCCATTCTCCGTACCTCGTGCAAGAATGATACGTATTTGCCTCTTTTGCTTGACGGAATTGGGGGATCGTCCACATTACAATTACGCTGCTTCTTATCTAATTCTGACTGTTCAAAATCTCAGAGGATTGCATGCTTCACATGATTGAAGATGGCACATCGACATCATCTCAATCCCCGAGAAGAGAATAAGAGGGAAATGCAAAACACATGATGGTGCAGCATTGTTTCAAAGATTCATAAAAGATAAATTATGGTGGTCTTTGATGGTGCATTACATTGATCAGCATTGGTTTTAGAGAGATCATTTGGATTTGGGCGCGGAAACAGAGGTGTTTCTCAATTCGTTAGAGTGAGATTACTCCGACTTACACGAGCTAATGGGTTATGAGCGAAGAAAATCAAGTGGACGTATATGCTCTAGCGTGTAACGGTAGGGGAGGTGAAATACGTTAGCATCTACGTTTGATAGTGGTAGGAGTTGCAAAACGCCAGCATAAGTAGGAGCTAGCGTAATTGGTAAGGAAATAAGTAAGTATATCATAAGTACATTGCTTCATGAGTGAGTGAACTGATCAAAGTCATGCACAGAACAGCCCGATTGTATGTAATTCTCATTACTCACCATTTTTCTCTCTCAGAAAGAGAGAACACCCAAGAGACCTGCTCCACCAAAAAAGAAAGAAGCCGCAACATACAAACGACCACAGCGACATGACACCCGACACCCGCTCTCTCATGTCACAATGGCAACGGAGCGAGCTAAGCCCAAATGGCATCAAATAAAAGCACACACTCATTATTAATAGATAATGATATGATGTGTTTTTGGAGCATAGAGTCTTTCCAATTATCTGGCCACGATGTGGAACGCTGTTCTTACTAATTGACTAGGTGCCAAAACAGAAGATGCTGCGGCAGCGACAGGGTTCGAAGTAGAAGCCAACCATCAGCACCAAGCAAAAGCAAAAATGGTCAGAGGGATGTAAACCGCAAAGCCCAAAAAGATCTGTGAACAAAAGAGTGAAAAGACAGCCTTTGGATTATTCTGAATTCACATCCAAGTTCATAAGAACAAGTTTCGATCAGGAAATGCTCCAAAAGATGTGTGATCTCAATATTGATTCGATTTGTGATGATTCTGCTCCCAGCAATGTTAAATCCACCGCAGAAAGTATCAGTCCATAAGAAGCAGCAGTAAAGCAAGCTAGCCAGAAGAGTGATTCCGCATCCAGTGATGATGCTGACACTAGGCAAAAAACATATGAGGGTTCAATTTGTTCGTAGGATGGTGCCACCAATTCCAAATCCAATTCTCAGGTGTAGACCACCTTTACCTGTAAAGCACATTCAAGCTATGGAGCCACAGAAACAATCTTCATTTAATAGAGTAAATTTTGCAGCCAAGTTGGATGACTCAGATAGAAAACCTCCAGCCCACACCACAAGATGCAGATGACTTTGAAACCTTCAAGTCATATGATATGCTCAAGGGCCTGGAGGCTAGCGCGAGGAGCAATGGATGTTGCGAGAATCTACACTTTGGAATTTTAGAAAGAGAGAAAAGTTTTGGAAGTTTTATTTTATCTCTTGAACCAAATTGTCTCATTGATTTGTCATTGGTGTCGGATCGATCCTATTGGAGTATCAATCCTTTGCTCGCCTTCAGCATAGATGATAGAGGCTAAGTAGGAGGAAGTTTAGGATGACACAGATAGGGATTCAGCATTTGACAGAAGACATTGAAGTTGCTGAGAGTTTTGAGCATGATGATAATTACATTGTTTAACATCTAGAATGAGAATGTTAAGTCTTTTGATATTTGTTGAAATCATTAAGATAAAAATAGTTAGTATACTTGTTTCATTTGTTTTCTATCAAATCCATGAGTGGTAGAGAGTTTAATTCAGTAATTTTCCTGATGTTCTGATGGCAGAATACAATACAGGTTACAAAACGTCAAGTCAATAGTGCTAGTTGATATTTTGATGACGGAATGAACCATGGTATCTACCCTGCAGTATCAAGTTACTTACAGGCAACAGCATTTGTCAGGTCATGTTTGTGTCTAAACTGGTGCTCGCCTGATTTCGAAGAATAGGTGATGGCAGAATGAGCTCATGCAATTTAGAAGGAGAAGAGGTAGACGCGATTTATTAAGATAGGGAAATGAACCAGAGCAACCCGGAAAAAGAAGAGGTAATCACAGTATAACACAAACGATTAAAGCTAAGATTATTTCTATACAATCTCATTCATATTTGTGACATAAAGTAGTTTGGAAGAAAGTGTGTCTCCACTAACTTAAGGGATTAGAACACCATCAATAGTGTGGATGACTCCATTGGATGCAAGACGATCGGTCGCAAGGATATTTACGGTGCTGCCGTTAGCCGTGGTGATGGTAGGACCAGCATCAGTGAGGTTAATGGTAATACTTTCACCGTTCACTGTTGGGACAACTTGTCCATCAGTCAACTGATCAGAGGTCACAACTCCACCCACAACGTGGTAGAGAAGAATTGGCGTGAGTTGCTCTGTAGGGGGGATAGCTTCAAGAGCATCGAATGCAGCATCCGTTGGGGCGAACACAGTAAAGCCTGCATCTCCAGGAGACACGAGAGTGTCGTCCAAGCCAGTCTGCTCAAGAGCACCCGCAAGAGAAGAGAAGTCATCATCTGCTTTGGTGTAGGCATAAATGCTCGACTTTTGGGGAATGGTAGTGTCACAGCTTTTTTCCCACTTATTTTTGATCCACTTCCATCTCCACTGGCGAACAGGCTACCCGTATGGTCAGCCTTGCCAGGATGTTACATCTCAGAGAATATTGGTCCGTTGGCTTAATGCAGCACATCAATGGAAATGTCATGGCGAGAGGAATCCAAAAATCACTTGGAGGTCACGTGTAACTCAATAGAGAAAAAGTTGATTTTTACGTAGGAATTCGTAGGTTATGTACCAACAAATTTGGCGGGAAATCGAAATTTTGATCCATCAGCTTCAATCGATGTGATGGGTGCACACAGGTGCACACCCATCACCAGGAGTGCACCCAATTCCGAAGAATACGAACGAGACAAACGTTATCGCTGCTGTGCCGCTGATCCCTCTTGCCACTGTCCCTCTAGATCCTCCTCTAGAAGCGGACGCGACTTCCTCCGTCCCTTGATGTTGACATCGCCACGACGGCTTCGACTGCCCTCTTTAGTGTCTCTATTGCGTGTCTCGGAACCGGATTCAGGATACGATGCCGCCGAAGAGAAAAAGAAAACAATCTCCTCGTACTCCTCATACTTCCCCACCTCCCCCGCCTCCCCCGCCTCCTCCGCCGGTCACGATTCGAGACATTTCCGTGAGAATCGAGCCTAAGTCGCTCCCTAAAGGTCTGAAAGAGATAGATCGACAAGAACATCACTTTCGTATTCAATATGATGTTTTTCTTTCCAAGAAGTGCTGTGGGAAATGTGCTGTCATCGCCACATCCAATAACGTGGTTTGGGAATCACCTCCTGAAGAACGCCCAATCAAAATGAAAGAGTTGACCCTAGCCGCACTTGCTCGTCACAAAGAGAGAAGTGCAGATTGCTGCCTTAACTTCGAGATGGATATTAATGTAATTATGCGGCTGGAACAATTCTGGATGTTTCTGTGGAGCCAAGCCGGCTCGCTTGTGTTGGAGAAAATTGCTTCTATCAAGAAGACTTCAGATGAAAAAGCAATCATATGGAAGGCACATTCGGATAGACTGCTTGAGGGTAAATGGTGTGTTGGTGATGACTTTTCAAACAGGAGAAAGAAGTCGCACGCGGTCAAACACGTATACAATGAATTGCTGTCTCGTTCTGGAAAGTGTACAACCAAGCTGTACTCAGTGTTGTCGAGAGTTATTACCAAACTCAAAAAGAGCATCACGTTGGACTCATTGGAATTTGATGAATGCAAACTTTTGTCACCGGGCTTCCAGATACGCAATAAAACTATGAACGAGATAGTCACCACAGCAAAGATTTGTATCAAGTCGATGAAGAGTAGGATATCAAAGGAAAAGCTAGAGCTATTGACGGGCGTATCAGCAGTATTCCTTCCACCTCGGTCATCTAATCTTCTTCGTTCTTCGTGTAATATTCTTGGTCTCAATAGGGATTCGTCGTACGTTCGGTTGGGAATGCAGAACCGTGAGGCATATGACAACTTTATAAAACTAAAAGGAGATATCGAAGTTGGTGAAATGGTTTTGTGCCGCGCTGGATATGGAAAGTTAATTCGTTTAGCTAATGATTCATGTACAGTTGCTATTGAGCCATGGCAAAATGAGAAAACATACAATAAAGTGAGCGCCGCCCGGCTTTCACGGTACGAGCCAAGTCTCAATGAGTATGACCGTGTTGAGAGAAAAGACACAACACCGAGTGAATGGATTGAGTGTATTGAACAGTTTCATCGTGAACACAACCACCAATCTCCTAATACAAAGGACGTGATCAAAATGAGACATCCACAGAATCCTTCATGTTGGAGAGAGGCCATCCGCATCTACAGATATGAGACATGGGACCAGTTGTGGCACGAATTTCAAAAAGCTCATCCTGGAATTTCAGCACGCATCAGAAATACCAACAATCCCAACGAATGCCCGGCCATCCTACGTAAGCATGCACCTTGGGAGATGTGTAAAGGGAAAGACTCCTCTTGCCTATGTCTTAATTGCGAGGGTACGAATGCAGTCCGTAGAGGCACAAAGAATGCAATACGCACACTTGAGCCATTGTTTGATAGATCAAGTCCCAAACCCGATACCGTCTTAGATGCGACAAATGTCAGTTTAGAGGCACAAATTAATGAAGATAATGATGGAACAGACGATAGCAGTGATGAGGACAGTACTGAAGTGCCCGATGATGATAGTGTCGTGTCAGATGCAACCCCAGACAACAATTCTAATTTAACAACAGATGAATGTAACATTTCTTCCAAAATGCAACGTCTTCTCGCAGTGCTTCAAGCGCCAACAAAATATGACGCTTGCATCGCGTGTCTCCCATGTCTTGCTACTGATGCAAATGGCAGTAAGAAACTTGAGGATGCTAAGATCAGTTGTGTCAATGGAGAATGTCCTACTTGTGGATTTGATAAAATCTGGTCAAAAGGCATACGCAGACACGTACTCCTTCATGAATACGACAGCACGAAAGGCGAATTTGTTGAAAAGTGCAATCCAAATAGTACTTGGGCTGTCGATCTTTGGTTTGAAACAATTGATTGGCGTGCATACACATACAAAGAAGCTCCAAATGTAGCAGCACACGCCAGAGAAGTTGCTCGACAGGCAGCTGCTTCTAGACCTCCAGATGCTGATGACGGTGACTACAACCAATCAGATTCCAGTACTGCACGGAACTTGGTGCTGGAAACTTTTCGTGGCACAATAATAGACTATTTGGATCATCTTGAAAGTCAACTCTCAAATCATTTATCCCACCGTAACCTTGTTTGCTCAGAGCATAGATGCAAAAAAGACTTCGAACGAAATTCACGGCCATGGACTGTTGCCGGTGATATTGACTTCTCAGAGAATGGTTCTATTGAGAACTTTGATAAGGTGCAATCAGAGCAGTGGACTGCGGGCTCGAAACAATATACTCTCTTCATGTTCATGGTATCATTCTTGTTAGTTGATGAGTGGAACAAGACAGATGGTGATCTGTCTGTAGGGCAGGAAGTCACTGTTGATGGAGAGATCTACACTCCTGATGCAAACAATCCAAATTATCGGCCAGAGATCAACATATCATCTTACTGGGCAATTATCTCTGGTAAAAATGGCGATGTCTACGATGTGACGGATGCCGATGGGAATGTATCCAGCATTGAGAGAAAGAGACTACGTGCACGTAAGAGACACACGGTGGCTCTACCTGCAGTGTCTGACGACAAAAAGCATGATCGTTTTGCAATGCAACATTTTACAACGCGTGGCCTCAAGTGGCTGGAAGAATACATGAGCAATAACTTTCCAAATGATATACCAACTGGTGTGATTACTCACTTCCATCTACACTCTGACAATGCTACCCAACATTTTAAGAGTACTGGAGCTATTGAATTCTTTACCTCATTGGTGCGCGATCGTGGAGGTTCTTGTAGTTCTCGATATGTTTGGTCTTTTGGAGCGCCGGGTCACGGCAAAGGCACATTTGATGGTGTGGGTGGGGTGCTTAAGAATAAAATTCATGGTCTGATAAAAGGAACAAAGACATCTAGTCTCAATATAGCAGGTACTGAGTCAGGATATATCACATGCCCGGAGGATGTGTACCTTGCACTCCAACAATGTTTTGAAGTTGAAAATGTCAACCGCAGAAAGAAAGGCAACAATTCTATTGAAAAGTTTAAGTTCTTTTACTATGGAGTTGATAAAGATCCAATCCATCGTCCCGAAGAGGAGTTCGTGTCATTGGAGAAAATATCATCATCCTATCAATTTTCTGTTACAGGGGATGGGATTGTTCATTCGCGATTTCGATCTTGTTATTGTTTAAAATGCTATGCTGCCTTGATTAAGGGTAGCTCCTCCTGGTCACTGGAGTATTCAATTCCAGGTTGTACATCATCTAATCAATCAACAACCATGTATAATTTTCACAAAAGACAGTGCAGGAAGCTTCGGGGAATCAATGCTGGTACAGCGATGCAGTTACGTAACCAAACACGCAACCAAATGGCAGCATCATTGAATGTTGATTCGTGGGTAATATTTAAAAGCTCCAATGATGAAGACCAACCATTTTGGCTCGGAAGAACTGTGGGCCGTGAGGAATGGGATAACTCATGCATATGGTTCAATGATACACGGAGAACCAAAACTTTCTATGGAGACACAGAGGCCCCTGTGATTATTAAACCCAATTCGTATGCAATTAATGTTCAGTGGTATACTCAAAAGACCATTGGTGTATTGGAGTATGTCATTGAAGGTGGTGACAATGCAGTCCCATTCATTCAATCTCATTTGGGTTTGCTGTTTGAAGTGCCAATAGAACACATAAATCGAGTGATTGGTCAAAATGTTAGAGTGCCACGAAGACGAACTGTAAGATCAAACCAAATGGATGATTTTGAATACACAACTAGACAGAGTTTGCAAACAAGTGATGGAGAGTGGTATAGGAGAGAGTTTCACAACACTTGGAAGTTGGATAATTCCGTTCAAGAATTAGCAATGGAGCAAGTGGCACAGTGGCAAGAATAACTAGTAACCAACCATAGTAAAATTAACATTTGTATATAGTGAAAACTGGCTGACCTCCAAGTGATTTTTGAAACCAGCTCATTGAGAGCATTATTTTGACACTATTTAAGGCAGGTAAAAAATGGCGGGAAGAGTGAAATCAGACATTTCGGGAATTACTGGCAAGGGTGACCATACGGGTAGCCATTCATGATTGATGAAAACGTATCATCATAATCGATGAGATTAGAACGCCCAAGGCATCCAATTGGAGCAATAGTATTGCCTCCAATGGGAACTTGAGGTTTGAATGATGGGGAAAACGGATTACCCTCCTCGCCCGACTACCTCCCCCAACATCTCCCCATCTGCCAGCTCTTATCCCCCTTTCAAAAGCGAAACCTAAAGAATGGGAGCATCGATTGGTGGCGTTGTTATGCAGGATGGCTCAAGAAAATCGGAGATTTGACGGAGAGATGAGCACAGAGAATGATGAGAGTCCCCTTGTCCGCAGCACCTCCCCCACGACCAGAACCTGTTGTCGACCTCCCCCACGAGTACGAGGTGAGGTGAAGCGAGAACTCCGGTTTGGGGCAGCGTGCTACGGAGTTATATTCGGGAAGGTGGCACGGCGAACGGCAATCGCCATGGTAGTTATTTTTTTTATTTGATTTTTATTCGTTGGAATCGTCGAATTCGTAGATCGATGGTAGAGAGGTCTGATAAACTGTTATTATAATTGAATGTTTATTCATTTGATTTATTAATCTTTATTTATTAATATTATATTATTATGAGCTTTGAT